>CAWVNZ010001906.1:0-79364 GCA_963930735.1 Dioctria linearis | reverse complement strand
TCGATGTACATTCTGTAAAAAAAGTACCGGGAATCGGTGATTTAAAAATCCCGCTTAAAGGGATTGCCGACATTCTTTTTGTGGGTAAGTTGGCACACCTGTTATCTATATTCGCGCGGAGTTTGAGCGTCACTTGTCATTTAGTTTGTACACAGTGCGCCATTTGGTCAAATCAGTTCAAGTGTGTTTCGCGATAGTGCCGAAAGACCTGAATTTTCTGCAAAAACTCAATCGCGTAAAGGTCGCAGAAGACATGTTAGAACGAGTCACTTCCGACCCCACATTCATAAATTGCATTGTACCAGGTGATGAGACATGGGTGTACGAGTTCGATATCAAACCAGTCAACAGGCTTCGGAATGGCGCCTTCAAACTGAGCCGAAACCGAAAAAAGGACGTCGAAGTCGATCCAAACTGAAGATGATGTTGACAGTTTTTTTCGACCCGGGTGTTATGCACTCGGAATTCTTGCCAGAACACCTTCTAAGACAAACAGTATTAACTGAGCGTTATACGGCGTTTGAGGGAACAAATTCGTGGGAAAAGACCAGATTTGTGGAAAGGAAACGCATGGATTTTGCACCACGATAACACGCCATCTCAAGGCTATCATTGTGAACGAGTTTCTGGCCAAAAACTCAAGAAATGTTATCGCACAGCCACCGTATTCCCCTGATATGGCTCCGGATGATTTTTTTCTTTTTCCACAACTCAAATTACCACTTCGAGGCACCCGTTTCCAGTCGATAGATGAGATAAAAGAAAATTCGCTGCGAGTACTGAAGTCGATTCCAGAAAATGCGTTTAAAAAATTGTTCGATGATTGGGTTTTTCCTTTGGCGTGTGTTATTTCAGAAGGGGCCTACTTTGAAGGTGATACAATAAATTTGGATGAATTATACATATTTTGTGTTTTATTAACCAATTCCCGGTACTTTTTTACTGTGACAATATTGGCAACAGAATTAAATACTATATAGGAGCTCTGCATCGTTTATGGTTGAGAATTTTTCGAGTTAGACCCGAATATCCAACTTAAAAACAGCACTGTTTTTATTACAAAATAATGCACCACTACACAAGAACCTTAAAAGTTCGTGAATTCTTAAAGAAAAAACAAATTTATTTCATCGATCACTCACCGTATTCCCCTGATCTATCACCTTGTGATTATTTTCTATTCCCTGAACTGAAAATTGCAATAAAAGGAACGTTTTATGAAATGTCCATTACTTCAAGCAGCTGTGACACAGATACTAAAGAACAATCCGGAAACTGAAATAAAAAAATCTATGTATTCATTGCTTGATCGTTCTAAACACTGTATTCAGTCAAGTGGTACCATTTTGAATAAATATTAACTTTAAAATTTTAATTTGTGCTTTATTTTACATCTAGAACGTTCGATTATTCTTGCGACACACTGCGCAGGTGAATATCTCTACCAAGAGAAATATTGCGTCCGTGCTGACCTATAAAGTCGATCGGCAAACGGCGACAAATCAGGAGCAGAAAATTTATCTTGCAAGAATGTACGATTTGATAATTTTATATACTTTCAAATTTGGAATGAAGATGAAACGGTAAAAATTCTTAAATTTTTTTTTTCTTAACTAAAACTAAAAAAAACATCCAGTAAGAGGTTTAAATTTACGAAGATGTCAACATCCAGTAGAACTTATTAATCCTGTTAAATGTTATCTGTGTACGAAAGGGACTCAACATTGCCTGGTCCTCGACGATTCAGTATCACACGAATTTCTTCTGAGACAGAGACCACAATTTTAAACATAAATGATTTATTTTCAAAAAACAAAAAACAAAAAAACCAAAAAAATATCAATAAATCTTAGGGCTAAAAATACAATTATTATTATAAAATACTTTCATCTTATGTACAACAAATAAACTCATATTCAAAATTATGCATAATATCATGCGGGGCTGGACACAATGTTTTTCTATCCGCTCCTGTTCATCCCCTCCCTAAAAGATTATCACCAAACTAACAAAAATTACGTAAATTTCAAAGATAGCTGGGCTGAGGAGGGATACAATAAAAAACCTTAAATGCCTTACATGACCTCCGAAACATATTCATAAATTAAAAAATCACTGCATTGTCACACTATAACTCTTAAATTGTAAATTTTTTTTCATTTTTATAATTTCGTTTAGATTCAGATTTGATACTTTTACATACATATTTCTAGATATTTTACCTAATTTATACAGATTCTTTCGAGTACTTTTGTTTGAGGGGAGAGAGAACATTTAGTTCAGTTTTTAGATTTATAGTTAAGAAAAAATAAAAATCCTTGCGTTGCTTACTAAACGAGAATATAAATTCGCGCACGTGAATCTCTATTTTGAACTTAGTCAGAATAATTTTTCGAAAATTTACTAGATTCTGGGGATAATATCCGCGAAATGCATTAAATTAACACGAGCACTGGTCCTTGTTGTTCGGCATATCATTGGTTATTGATGTTCGTCCCGGCTGTGAAGGCCTATGCTGTACACCTGACTCGGATGCATTCAAATCCAATCGACCTTCTTGGATGTTTTGGTAGATTTTACGTGCGGTCTCAAGGAATGCTTCTTCAACATTTTGTCCACTGGGGAAAAAAATCGGAAAACTTTTGTTAGTGTGTCACTCTTACTACATATATATTTGGCGGTATTCACAGAAAGAGATGTACTCCTGTACATGTTCATTCGGAGAATACATATTTCATATTCTTATAATCTGAATGGTCTCTATTGATCTAATAAAGTTATATATATATATATATATATATAAAGGTATAAAGTTAATAAATAATGTAAAAATATGTATTCTTATATGCCTGTAAAGCATATAAATTAAATATAATTGAATAGATACCAAGGATATGTACATACATTACCTCTCAACGTGAACGCCGACATGAAATTAACTCGAAATTTGGCTTGCATACTGTCCACTGACATATTATATAACATGGACTGCTCACTGACATGTATATAAATGGACTGACTGATCTCCTGTTTCATGTGGCTCCAGTTTTGATTTCTGAAAGTATGCTCTCGCTGGCACTACATTTAAATTATTTGGGAATTTACTTATATGTCCGTGGGATTGACCGAATTTACCACAAAAGTATTTAGAACTATTGTTAAATTTTAATTATAAGGCGAAAGAAGTGTTTTTTACAAGGCTTTTTTGGTTGGAAATACCGCTGAATCGTTACAGTTCATTGGGAAAGTATGCTCTCACGGAAAGAGAGGAACAAGAAAGTGGTGCCATTTGCTTTCATGCATTTTTGGTTCCACGAGCAGTCCGTTAATATACATGTCAGTGGGACTGCTTCATTTTCTATTTCATTTAAAAAACGCGTCAGCCTTGCTTTTAGCACACTAAAAACATCTGCCTCCATGAAGGTAGAATAAGTTTCAATGACACTAAAGGGGATTAACAAGGGGAAATCCCAGATAAACCTCTCAAGAACCCAAGAATGACTCTGATAACACCTGCCAGTATAGAAACCTTCCAGTCCTTAATTCCCTAAAACTTCCTAAGCATATCCACTCCTTACTCCCTTCCAGTCCATCCCAAACTAATCATAAACTGTTGCGAGAAAATCATTTATTACAGCTGATGTGAAGCAGCAGCTATAGGAATAAGAACTAAAAACATCACGTGAAGTGAACAACACCCAAACCAAGGATCTAAAAAAAGAAAAGAGAAAACATCGAATCGAACAAATATAAGCCCCAACGCCCGAAATAAGAGAATCCGTAGGATGCGAAAAGTCACTGAACTATGATGGATTACCTATAAATCGTATTATATAAAGTGCTTAAACCAAAAAGAGAAAACTGTAGAAAATTGGTCCTATATTTATATTAACAATTTCAGTAGTGTCCGCGGTAGATATGTCGGTCCGGAACGAATGGGCCCATTCTGAACAGGTCCATACAAGTACTGAACGGAACGGATCCATAATTAGTAGAGCTGTCGTTCACTCGTTCGTATGTTTAAACCAATTTATGCATAAAACTTACTGATCTGCGCGCATTACACTTCGCCTTTTCGATTGCATATTATAATTTTTGTAGGAGCTTGTTTAATTTTACTCGTGCACCCAACATACAAAAACGGGTGTCATATAAAATTTGAGTAGGTATATGACTAAAGCGAAAATTACCTCTCTTGACTCAAAAGGAAGGGCGCATAATGCAGAGAAAACTTAGATGAATGTAAAAAACACAATACACCAGTAACAAGTGGAAACTTAGGTGATGAATGTGTTAAAAATGTCGATCGATTTGCACTTCTAGAATAAACCGACTGCTTCTTCACGAGTTCTGCTAGCTGTTTATACCTGCAGGCTGCAATGTGCTTTTACACTAGCAAATTTAAGTCAAACACAAATATTGGTCCAGTCATCATCATCCCCTTTATCAATAGTGTAAAACCAAATCCCGGCGACTAGCTTCGTTTTTTTTTTTGCTTTGTTGGTGAAACGTTGTATGTTTAATTTCTGTTACAATTGGTAAAAATAAGGTTTTTGTATACCACCAAATTCAATCCCACGTGAAATGTTTTGTCCAGAGACTTGGATAAGCTTCTACTGATAAAAGGCATTGACAATTTTATATGCTTATATTTTTAATTGAAAGCTATGTTTTTAGTTCTTAATTCTATAAGAAACAAGTAAAAAAGCTAGAATTGGTTTACCTACATGAATACTCGTATGTCATTTCTGTGCAAGTTTGATTTTTGAAGTGGTTTTTCGCATATATTTCTATAACGGTTCGTCAAACAGAAAAAAAGATTATAACAAATTTTATAGGATTTTATATTCTGAAGATCTGAAGAACTTTTCGGTACATTAAAATAGCAATGGACTTATTGTTTTCACAGTATATGTAAAAATCCTAAATGTTTATATGGCAACACCAAGGGGTTGCCCGATTTAGTCCAATTTTTAAAATTGTATTTACTATTTTCATAAAACCTTGTGTACAAAATTTCAGCTCTCTACATTGACGTGTTCTCGGCTAGTGTCAAAATATATAGTCAAAAAGGAGACTTTTGTATGGCAAGCCTACAAAGGAGTTACCCGATTTGTCCCATTTTCGAACTTGACTTTACTTTTTCTTTTAAAAGCCCGTGTGCCAAATTTCAGCTCTCTAAATACACGCGTTCTTGAGTTATCGTGAGGACAGACTGACGAACGGACATGCAAAAATCAAAATAACTGTTTTTTACTTTATGCATGCGTGTCTAATCCATTTTGCTCTACCATCATTATTTCTAGGTGGTACAAACGGAATGACAAACTTAGTATACCCTAAAGATTTCATCTAGGGTATAAAAATCAGTACAAAAGGAACGATGGAACGGATCCGTGGAATCGGGTCCAAACTAGATGTTCCAAATCCGGATCCTATTCCGAAAATTCCTCGGAACGACACATCTTTAATCAGCAGTTCATGTTATATGGTCACTTAGCAACAGTAGTGATACTTTAGAGCAAGAAATAAGTTATGAGTGCCATAGCAAAGAATAACGATTGTAATTGTAACAAGGAGCAAATGAAAGATTTCTCCAGATCTACAATAGGAGAGAAACACGCTTTTGAATAAGATATTTATGTAAAACCCTTGTGTATAGAATTATCTAGTGATTGCGAAACGATGTTTAACTTAGTTACTTGTTGCATTGTGAAGGCGCTACTACTGCAGACGTAACCAAAGGCGGCCCATACACGCTTCAATTAGTTGACCACCCTCAAAATGATCAATTAACTGATCTATCTATCAACCAGCACATACACGTCTCAAGTTGGTACCAACATAAAAATTCTTACAGGTTTTTCTAAAGCGTGAGTTATGATGGATAAAAGAAAAAGTTGACATCAATTACATGTTTTTGTGCGAGCAACTTATCAATTGCAAATCAACTTACTGAACCACCACACGTCTCAATTTATCGCATCAACTTTAAATTGTAGGAAAGTTGATCAACTAATTGAAGAGTGCATGGGCGGGCCACTTAATACAGCAATGCCTCGCTCCATTATAAAGTCAACGATGCCTAGACCTGATGTAGGAAAGCCCTCCATTTTTTTCTTAGAAATTTACTTGAAATTTTTCTTTAGAATTTATATGCATTTTTGGAGGCCGACAACGACACGCATAAAAGTAATATATCTGAAAAAAACTCCAGTCAGACACCAGGGGTCGGATTAACTAACTCGGAGAGTTTGGGAGATGAGAATTTTCGTTTTCCCCGGTTAAAACTCTCTAACTCCCCATTCGAGATTCTCTAACATACTTAGGAATTAAAGAAAATGTGAGAAGTATCGAAATATTGAAAGACAGATAACTCTATGTGGGAGGGCCGTAGAGCATTGCGGCTTTTCCCACGGATTTAGGGTCTAGAGTACAAAAATATAGGTGAACAATTTCTGACGGAGGGGCTTTTGGGGATGGGGGTCGTACCACCCCCCATTGGGGGTTGTCCAAAATACGTCATGTTTGGTATCAAATTATCAATTTTTTACCGCCGAAAGACGGATTTTTTGCTCGTGGGTCATATACACCCAAGTACCTATATTTTGCATATATGTCCTCCGTTCTCTATTTCACATCCATTACTACTCTGTTGTGAACATTTTTCTCATGGAAAGTGAATTTCCACGACTTACCAGTTCTTCATAATGATGAGTTGAACGGCCATTTTTTCATCTTAAGAAGGACTGATTCACTTCTTTTGCAGTTATCTCCAAAACTATTTACCGGAGTCAAAAACTAATTACATATCTAATTAGGGGACAAAATGTAGATGCGATTTCATACTACATACAAGCTTTAACGTGCATATTTAAAAATTTTATAGCATCTCTTCTGTACTGGAAGACGACCAAATTGACCATATTCGCGTGAATTACAATTTTTAGCGGGTACCTTGAGACACCAAAATCCTTATTTCTCTGTAAGTATTGCAAGGATTTCCATAATTTGTTTTTGTAAACATAGCCAGCATATGCAGTGAATCCATAAATCAATTTGAAAATCCTAGGTACATTGGTACCTTCACAAATGACAATAAAAGCAGCCAATACTGTTAGTTGAGAAATATTTTTCTTACTTCTCCACAACTAACACAGCCGAGAGTTTTCCCGAGTTGAATAGAGAGTTTGGTAAATCTCAATACAAATTCCACGAGTTACAGAATTCCGAGTGGAGAGTTAAGTGGCAAAAGAACTCTCATCTCCACAACTCCACATCTCTCCGAGTTAGTGAATCCGGCCCCAAGGGCTGGATTCACTAACACGGAGAGTTGTGGAGATGAGAGTTCTTTTGACACTCGGAATTCTGTGTAACTCGGGGAATTTGTATTGAGAATTACCAAACTCTCCATTCAACTCGACAAAACTCTCGGCTGTTTTAGTTGTGGAGAAGAAATGAAATATTGTAATATTGTGTTTTTGTTGTGTAGGTATTTAATTTATTTTCAAATTAAGTTATGTCAAGTAGGTATTTATATTATTTTCAAATTAAGTTATGTCAGATGAATTCTATCAGTTAGCACGTCGTATATTTCGCTTGCAAATTGTTTTTTTTTTTCAATTTACAATCTAGCTCTGCGCAGTTGAGTTTGCATTATTTTCTACTCGTAATTAACGTGAGTGCTTTTTTCTCCTGTGAGTTATTTAATAACAAAATTTAACATTCTTTGTGACTTATTTTATAAGCGCAATTAATTTCCTCATCGTCTGTGCTATCTAACGGTTCGCCTAAATGTCGCTCTCAACCACAAGCGGCACTCACATTTCTGCACGTGATACTCGCTATAGCAAAAACAATAAACAGCCTAAACCTGCTATGCACATCAATACAGCTTCCAAATCTGATAGAACTATCGACTCTAATTCAGTTACATCTGGGACAATTTCCGATGGACTTGCACTGCCTAGCCCAATAACATCTGTTTTTTCATCACCATCTCTCGAAACATTGGATATTCTTATCAAGACAGTGTCGAGCAAACTTACAGCAAAGTTGGATGAATTGAGGGAGAGTTTTCGAGGTGAGCTTAATCAGTTACATCAACGTAATGATAATTTGATCGAAGTATTGAAAAAAAAAACATTGCACTTTAATGCCAATATCAGTATGCTTGAGGACCATACTTGGACGACGTTTAATCTCCAACGACGTAATTTTGAATGGATTACCTAGTTCACAGGACGAAAACTTAAATAGTGCCTACATTTAACACCTTGTGCAATTGATTAAACATCACCACGCCTCCTGTTAGAGAAGTTTTCCGTGTCAAGAACAAAAACAATCCAGATAGCTCTGTTGTTATTAAACTGCATTCCTGCTTTCGATAAAATTAATATTTATACGGCAATGGCAATTAATTATAAGCGTACTCATGTAGGTTTGACTCTTCACGACCTTGGCATTGATTCTTCGAAACGGATATTTCTCCATGAAAAAAAATTATCAGATTTATCGTAATGCCTTGTATCTGAAAAAATCAAAGCATCTAAGTACTGTTTTTACTCGCAATGGCATTGTTTACGTCCGCGTCAATGATTCTGCTTCGCCGGTTTTAAGCACCACGGAAATTAATTGATATTTCCTCTAGATCATTCTTTAAATATCATAACCGATTTTGTTAACATTACATTACATTACATCATTGCATTATTTGCGATTGTCAGATGTCTAGTGGACTGAACAATTCCAGAATTTTATTGGACATTATGTGCAAGCAAGCGCAGGGACTAAGGTTTTGCCACATAAATGCTCAGAGTATCTATCCCAAAATCGACGGATTTCGTGATGTCTTCAGCGGTTCGCTTCTCGACGTAATATGCATTTCTGAAACATGGTTAAAGACTAACATTGACTCCGAGTTTGTAAGCCTTTATAAATATAGTGTTTTTCGTAATGATCGTATTGGATGCATTGGCGGGGGTGTCGCGATTTTTGTTAAAGCTTCTTTAAGGGCGCGTGTTGTTGCAAAATCTTCAGATGCTTTAGTAGAATACATTTTCATTGAAGTTATCGTTAATTCTGAGAAGTGTCTCGTGGGTAATGTTTATAAACCTAATGCCAGTGAAAGCAGTTCTTTAGAAACCATATTGTCTGATCAAGACACAATTATTAACCACATATTCATTACTGGTGACTTTAATATTGATCTCCTGCAACATAACTCTAATTCTTGTAGTTTTAACGATATGTTGAAAAGTTTGTCTGTACTCTCTCCTTTAATCAGACTTCAATGCCTTATTTTTCCAAGAATGAGCTAATTTTTGGGGATTTATGATTTACGTCTTTAGTCTGATACTGAACAAATGTTAATGTATCGTGACTACAATAACGTCAATTGTCATAGTTTGATCGATAAAGCGGATGGCATGAATTGGAATTTAGTTTACTCAGTGCCATCTGTTGATGATCAACTGCAGCATCTAATGAGTTTAATATCGTATCTTCATGGAAAATATGTACCATTAAAAAGACGACGTATTCTTATCTCCCTCCTTGGTTTACTTATAGAATTAACGAGCAATTTACGGCATGATGTCGCGTACCGTAGATGGAAGCGTTTTCGTACTCCTCAATGCTGGGAGAATTTTCGGATCCTACGCAAAACGGTAAATATAGAAATAACTCGGTCAAAGCTTCAATATCATAATTCTAAATTTAACACTTCTTTGCTAAAACTGCTACTGCCGATATTACTTCCCTGTCGTACACATGTCTTTAATACTATCATTATGAGATCAACTTTTCCTGTGTCATGGAAGTTTTCTAAAGTTTTACTCATTCTCGGTGTAGCAGAATATCGCCCAATATCTATTCTTCCATTTTGTGCTAAAGCTTTTGAAAAAAATTGTGCATAAGCAAATTACTAATTATTTAGAGAATAATAATCTGTTATCAAATTTACAGTCAGGTTTCAGATCCAAGCAGCTGCATTACTACATTGTTAAAAATAACAGACGATATTAACTCCTTTGGAGTTTTCAAAGGGTTTCGATCGAGTCAACCATACCATATTAATCCAAAAACTTCGTTTTGTGCGGTCGCTTTCAGAGGGGTGTTTGTAATCAAACTGCATCCGATTTTCTTCCTGCGCATAGTGGAGTTCCACAAGGATCCATTATTGGCCCATTACATTTTGCCGTATCCATAAATGATCTCCCATTAATTCTGCGAAATTGTAACTGTCATCTATACGCAGACGAGTCCAACTTTATATTCCTAGACCCCTCGGACTTATTGAAGATGCTGTCTGCCGAATGGGCTCAAGATAATATCCTCCTCTTAAACGCATCCAAGACTAATGCTATTATTATCTATAGAACTGAATTAGATACGTCCTCTTTAACAAAACTTGGTGCTCGATCATGTCGTCATACATTTTAAAGTTGCTATAAAAAACTTGGGCTTAATATTTAAAAAAGACTTTGACTTGGGATAATCATGTTAATAATGTTGTTGGTAAAGTGTATGCTACTCTACATAGACTGTCTTTATCCGCACCCTTTACACCTCTGGAAACTCGCATCATGCTTGTAAAAACACTTATTATTCCATTTTTATTGTACGTATGTGAAGTTTTTTGTAAATTAGATTCGGTTTCTTCACGTAAGCTCAATGTGGCTTTCAACTCTGCAGTGCGTTATATGTTTTGTTTGCGAAGATATGGTCATATTTCTGTGTATTCTAAATCGATTTTGGGATGTACTTTTGACAATTCATTAAATTTCGTACAAATATTTTTTTTTAAAGAACCTTATGATAAGTAAGGAACCATACTGCTTTACTGTAAACTAATCTTTTCCCAATCTAATAGAACATGTTCGTTAATTATGCCACGATTTATGTATCTCCCGAGTGAGTGCCAATTTTTTGAATCTGGAATTCTCTTGCACTTGTGCTCAGAAGGATTAGCAGCAATCGCAACTTTCGTATGAGTTTGTTACAGTATTTTTCGTAGTAAATAATGCATATGGTTTATTTTGTATTCTATTTTTACTATTTCTTTTCCCTTTTCAGTATTTTTAGTGTAGTATTGAATATATTTGCTTTTTTTTTAATTTCTACTTATTTCTTTTTTTAAATTTTTCTGTTTTCCTTATTATGTTAATTTACCTACACATTAATATAAGATAAGTGTAGAGTTGATTAATAAATGCAATTTGAATTTGATTCACCGCATTTCCTGGCTATATTTACAAAAACAAATTATGGAAATCCTTGTACTACTCACAAAGAAATATTGATTTTGGCGTCTCAAGTACCCGCTAAAAAATTTTAATTACGCGAAAAGGGTCAATTTAGTCGTCTACCATTACAGAAAAGATATAACATTTTTAAATGTGCACGTTAAAGCTTGTATGTAGGATTAAATCGCACTTGCATTTTATCCCCTAATTAGATATGTAATTAGTTTTTGAGTCCGATGGTTTTGGAGATAACTGCAAAAGAAGTGAATCAGTCCTTCTTAAGATGAAAGAATTACAGTCTTTTGGTACAAAAATGGACATATTATGTATTTTCAACTCATCATTATGCAGAGCTGGTAAGTCGTGGACACTCACTTTCCATGAGAAAACTGTTCACAACAGAGTACTAATCGATGTGAAACAAATAATGAAAGAAATATAGAAACTGGTGTGTATATGACCCAATAGCAAAAAATCCGTCTTTCGGTGGTAAAAAGCCAGTTATGACGTTACGAACTACACCATTCCATTACCCACTCCTGCCGTTTTTTGGACAACCCCAAATAAGGGGTGGTACGAGCCCCCCTCCGCCGCTTTGGCAGTTGAGAAATCTACCCGACCTGCCGACCTTTTTCGGATGCCATAACCTTTTTGACATTACATTTCAACACAGTTGATAATTTCCCTAGATCCGCAGTAGGTACCAGTCGCCTCCCACTTTAAAATTTTGCGAACAAACAAAGAGAGAATGATATGAGTACACTGTAAAATTGCAGGACTTTTCGTTTGCTCAATTTTTAAAATCTCAAAAATATGAAAAATTTCTTCCGACACTTATGTACATATTAGAGTACTGCAGGTAACAGATAAATATGATATATGTTTGGGCTTGCTTTGCCTTCTTATATAATTACAAATTTACAGGAAATTCATTCTTTCTGTTTTCACTGAGAGGTAGAGGGAAGAACTCTTCCTGCTTTCTTATGAAGGTATGGAAAACAAACACGCCTTCACTTATTCGTATCTCGTATTTAAAGGATAATTATCCATTTCTTCTAAAATAATGCACAAATCAAAAATCATTACCTGAAAGGTACATACTTAGCATGCTCAAAAATACGACGCATCAATACATTACGCCTGCCTTCCTAAACCAAGTCAATGTAAAGTATATGTATTCATGTACTTATTACTAATGAATTCCAGGTAATGCTTACGGTAAACCTTATCAAAGTCACGCATGCCCATTTTTCCCGCTGGGGATGTAGTCCCTGGCACAGTCATGTATAATATGGACCACTGACACTACTGGAATTGCTTAAAGCAAAATATCACAACAAATTTAAACAAGATTACGTTACATCTGCCAATACTAAGGCTCAAATGCAACAATGGCTAAGGAAAATTAACATACAATTTGAAGGAAATATGTTCAAGACTAAGTTATATAATTTGATTAAAATACACCGTACTACTAGAAAGCATATAGTGGATGATCTGTTTTGGAGTTATGGGCATGAAGTTTTACGTCTACCACCGTACAACCCCGATTTAAATCCCATTGAAAAAATTTGGGCTACGGTTAAATCTAGGGTTGGTTTTCAGAAATATAACCTTCAAACTATAGATGTTACGCAGTTAGCAACGGAAGAATTCGAAAAAATTACGGGGGAGAACTAGAGAAGCGTATATCAAAATGCTATAAAAGCTAAGGAAGGATATCTTGGATATGCAGCCTTTTTGGACAAGTTAACAGATAAGTTGATTATTTCCTTATCTGACGATAGCTTTACTTTTTGTAAGAGAAGAAATAACATGTATGTATGTATAAGTAGCATATCAAGAGTCGAGTCAGTGAGCAGGGAGTACGCTCCGATCTGCCAATTAATAAACACGTAGTACTAAGGCTTTGGTGTTTCATTATACGGTCCCTTTAAAACCAATCACACTTTTGACTGGTGTTTTAAGTAGCGACGATGAAGAAGCGGGTCCTTCTACAAGGTGTGATGTCAATTTGCGAATCACATTTTTTTCTTCAGAACAAAGATAAGGCTACATCTGTTGCACGTTAACTCCTATAGGTTTAACTTTAATGTTCCAACATGCTAATGAAAAAGCCTTCGGTGATATTCAAGGAGTCATCGTCTACATTGATGATATCCTAATAGCAGGGAAATCAAAGAGTGAACATGACGCAATTTTGTTAAAAGTCATAGCCAGAGCAAGAGAACTTGGTGTTCGTTTTAATGATAAAAAAAACACAATACCGTGTTAATGAAGTCAAGTATTTAGGACAAACATTTTCATCCACTGGTATCGCACCAGATCAGGACCGAATAAAAGCCATACTAGCATTAGAAGATCCCCGTAGTAAACAAGAAATGCAGAAATTCTTAGGTATAGTTAATTAATTGCGACAACTTCTACCCAATTTGTCGGAAATAACAGCTCCTTTACGACAATCGCTGAAAAAAAATTCTTGTTTTATGTGGTCGCCACAATACGCCAATACTGTTAATGATGTCAAGCAACAAATAGCTAGTGCTACAATTCTACAATATTTCGATATTAATAAACCAATAGTAATTGAAACTGATGCTTCGCAAAGTGGCTTAGGATGTTGCCTTCTTCAGGACAACAAACCAGTCGTCTTTGCTTCTAGAAGTCTGTCTGAAGTAGAATGTCGTTATGCACAGATAGAGAAGGAGTTTCTAGCGATTGTTTTCGCTTGCAAACGATTTCACCATTATATATACGGTCGAAAAGTGACAATACGCACTGACCATAAACCACTGACTTACATTATTGAAAAAGACATATTTAAAATCCCATCATCCAGATTGCAGAGGATCAGATTTCGCTTATTAAAATATGATTTTAAATTAGAATACACACCAGGAAAAAGTCTTCTTCTAGCAGATTATTTATCTCGGAACTATCTGAAAACCGGAAACACAGAAGAAGAAAAGTCAATTACAGAAGCTGTTCTTTCAATTAATGTATCAGAATACAAATTAGCTTTGCTTAGAGAAGAAACGAACAAAGACCAATGTCTGAAAATATTACTAAATTATGTTCATAATGGTTGGCTCACTACCAAATCAAAAGTAACTGATGACTGTAAGATATATTTCAAAATAAGGAATAGCATATTAGTAGAGAATGGTGTACTGTTTTATGAGGACCGTATCATAATTCCTAGATCTATGCGAGCAGAAATTTTAAGACAACTTCACGAGTCTCATCTTGGAATTACAAAAATTAAACTTCGTGCTAAAGAAATAGTATACTGGCCCTCTATAAATCATGACATAGAAGAACACGTAGCGAAATGTTCCAAATGTGGAACTTATAAAAAGAGCAATGTTAAAGAGCCTCTTATTCAACATGAAATACCCTGAATTCCATTTAATAAATTAGGTTGTGATATTTTTGAACTTAATGGCAAGGCATATCTCATAACGGTCGACTATTTTTCGAAATGGTTTGAAATAGCTGAGTTGAAAAATAAAAGTTCCAATGAAATTATTCGAATTTGGATGAGAGTTTTTTCTCAGTTTGGTATACCTTCAATTATAATTGCTGACAATAACCCATTTGCATCTTTTGAATGTAGAAGATTTGCGGAGAGGTGGAACTTTTCGATTGTTACTTCTAGTCCCTTTTATCCGAAATCAAATGGGCTTGCTGAGCGTTCTGTTCAAATAGCTAAAAATATTCTCAAAAAAACAAACGGAGAAGAAGAGGTGCATGCAGCGTTGTTAGAACTGAGAAACACTCCGTTAAGCGGAATGACATATTCACCTTCCCAATTACTGCAAAGTAGACGTCTTCGAACTAAAGTACCCATAAAAGAGATGCTTCTGAAACCACAGCTATGCTCACAAGTAGAAGAACAAATCATTAAAAAGAGTTTAAATTATTCCAAGCTTTATAATAAAAACGCTAAATCTAGAGATGACTTCAATATTGGAGAACAAATTCTATTTAAAATATAATATGGAAACCTGGAATAATTATTAAAAAGTGTAACACTCCAAGGTCATATATTGTAAAAGCCCATAATGGTTCGACCTACAGGAGAAATTCAATCCACATAAGACGACGGAAAAACAAAGGTTTTAACTCAGCTTATCCTCATTCTAGTTTATAGTTATCAGATCTAGATATAAATATCAATAATATTGAATGTATTAGTTTAAGTCCCAGTAAAACACGAAGTGGAAGAATTTATAGGAATTTATAGTTTACCTAGTTAGATTTTAAAAATTAAATTACTTGAAAATTAAATTGAATTACTTAGTTAACTTAAGATAAACATGAAATATAGTTAAACTGAATTGAAAAAAAGGTAGATGTAAGAGAAGAAAGAACATGTATGTATATATAAGTAGCATATCAAGAGTCGAGTCAGTGAGCAGGGAGTACACTTCGATCTGCCAATTAATAAACACGTAGTACTAAGGCTTTGGTGTTTCATTATACGGTCCCTTTAAAACCAATCACACTTTTGACTGGTGTTTTAAGTAGCGACGATGAAGAAGCGGGTCCTTCTACAAGGTGTGATGTCAATTTGCAAATCACATTTTTTTCTTCAGAACAAAGAGAAGGCTACATCTGTTGCACGTTAACTCCTATAGGTTTAACTTTAGCATGTACGAACTTATTAATCGCGCGTGCATTGCTCTTAATAATATGGCTGAGCACTTTGTTGGTTACGTTTCTAAGCAAGTTTTGAAAAAACGTCTATACAATATTTAACTTTTTTAATTTTTTATTTTTTTTTTGTTCTATGTTGCATTGCATGGCATTTTTGCCGGTGTATTGTTTATATATCTCTTTAAAACAAAAAAAAATCATAACAATTTCTTTAAATTTCAAAATGCTTAAGTTCACAATAATTAAGAATATTAAAGTACTCTAAAATCTGGAATGCAATTTACTTCTTTACGATAAATTTTACTGAAAAGCCAGTTCAACATTTCGTTTTTCTAACAGTGTACACCAGCGCAGATAAACAGATCATCCTAACAAACTTTCTCGTTTGTAAATAAATTAGTCTGCTTTTGACAGTCGCTAGAGACGGTTGCTATGGGGGCCTGTTATTTTTTTTTTATTGTGTAGGAAATTTCTATATTTATAAAAAACTTGCATACATACATGATGAATATTGTGTATGAATAGCAAAAGAAAATTGCCCAAATATTTCCCATGCGCGAAAAATTATCAACTGACTTGAAATGTACTCTATAGCTTAACGGTAAATCGTGTGTCGCTTATGTTTAGTATTACTACTGTTCATGATATCTCTGTTTTACTAATTTATTCATTACGGAATGAGTGAAACGATTATTTGAAAGGTTTGTGTAAATCTACCTTTTTGTACACATTAATGTCGGGCAATGTTTCTTTTTTCTTGTAAGAAGGCATCATCTCTTATATTTACTTGCGTTGCGATGGCTGATGGAATCAACGGATTTCATGGCCAATGGAGATTTTTCAGAACATGAATCAATCGGTTTTACTTCGTAGCACCTTTTTCTCAGCATTTAAAGATCATACAGACTTTTTCAAATTAATTAACGGAGGGTGAGTCCGAATTCTTTTAATAGGTTATCTTATGTACACATGTTACTCTCATCTTCTTAGAAATAAGCCCAAAGAATGAAATAAATAACGTAAACGATCACAGCTGTCAAGAAACGAAAAGAAAGACTGAGTGTTCAGCAGACAAGAGATCAACAGCTTTGCTTAACCGTGAAAGGTGAACAAAAACTAATATAAACTTATCCAATCCGCGGAGAAGCCGTAGAAAAGCAACACACATTAACGGAGAAGAAAATACGTAGTCATCACCAATAATATGCTACATGTTCTTTCTTAAAAACAATAAGTCAAAGTAACCGAAGAACAGCTTACAAATGCATGAAGTGGAACGCCACCCATAAACAAGGAGCATGCAACAGGGATGTATGTAATTGCGATTGACAAACCCTGACTGTTCTTTGAGTAGGTACATTCTGCACACGGAAATCTCATCTATAAGTTTCTACATGAAAAATGTCCTAATTTCCTAATTTTTCTGTTCGAAACTACTTTTGTTGATCTGCGTGGTTTTCTTCAATTTATTTGCACAATAGAATGAATATCTTTCTCGATTTTATAATGGGCCTTATTCTGTAATTTTTCATAACATAATATTTTATGTTATTTTGTGATGATAAAATGTCTTCTTCATAAAATGAAAATAAAATATTTTAAAAAGTCGTAACATAAAATATTTATTTTATATTACATTTTATATTATAGTTTATTTAGTACATTCCGCAATGGTTTCTATTACTTTCTGAACAGCTAATCGATTGATATGCTTGAAGCTCTACCAAATCATCTACTAAATAATCATTTATGAGAGCAGTTACTTCTTTAATAGGTTTCTACATACTTGGTTATGAAAGTGCTAAATATAACAACTCCCGGAGATTGTTCGTCTGTACAAATGCAAAGTACTTAGGAATCTTTAAGTGAACGGAGTGGATGTGTTTCTGGCATGAGGCTTTAGTTTCTCCGTAAGTATTTTAACTCCAACCTTATCCAGCCAAAACAACTTTTAAGCAACTCGCATGGATCATAGGAATCGCAAAGATATTACGGATTTCTTCTATGATCTCTTCTGCATAAAATTTAAATTGTAGACAAATTTCATAATTATTTATATTTTACCATATACCGAGTGCGAATTTCCAGTTTCTGACAAAATTGTAATTCTTATGCATGCCGATGGAGACATTTTAGTTTTTAATTAAAGCTATTTTCACACCACAAATGTCAATTGACACATGTCATTTTCATAAATTGTATCAAAATACCCTTAAAATGTGCTGCTTAGGTACTTTTATGTTATCCTTCATAAAAGGAAATATTTTATGTTACGATGCATAAAATAAAATAGAATTTCTGGTACAGAATAGGATTTTAGGGAATCATTTTATTTTAAGGCATAAAATAAAATGATAAAATTTTACCAACAGAAAAGGGCCGAATATCTAAAGCGTCCACAAAAGTTTCAGCAAACTTTTAAAATAGTCATCCCATAAGCTTAGACAAACGTAATATACTAGATGTCCAATCACGCGTTTAAAGTAAAGCTCTACGCGTTCAAAGTAAAGCTCTTCATGTAAGCGAAGAGAAAATGTGATCGTTTCTCTTTGAATCCCACTTTTCATAACCAAAGTAGATGTTCATATTCGTACGAGTAGGTCTGCCCCCTGTCTGCTGCTTTTGCATAATTTTAAAACCACAGACTTCATAATAGAGAACAGAGTATATTTTCGCGCTTTTGCAAACCGATTAAATGAGAATGAAAAACATGCTTCAAAGCTTTCTCTCTTAACAAAGGAATAGGAATAGCCACACTTCATGCTATTCGACTGGGCATCTAGTATATTAAATTTGTCTAATTGTAAACCATAAGTAAGTTCATACTTTTGTGACTGTTCTTTTTCTTAATATAATTTAACAACCTAAACTATCTCAAGATATCTAAGGAAACTTATATAAAATTGCTGCAGTCGGCAGGAGAAAATCGCCAAGATGCACGGAACCTCGCCGTTCAACGACTTTCTGTGAATGGCCTATCAATGCATTAGACAAGGTTTTCCACCGCGAACTGAAGGAAGTTCTTATATACCCAAACCCTTTTATGGGCGAACAAGGTTAGAATAAGTAAAAAACTGCCATCAGTTTCACTGGGGACTAATTTATGACGTACCTAAATTAAGGCTGATAAAATAGACTGTAATTAGGAAAAAATATATTAAAATGGGTTTAAGTTTCAGTATCCTCGGGGCATAAACAGCGCTAAAGAGCCAATCTGACATAAGGCACGAGAAAAGTTTTATTCGTCTTTTTCTGATAAGTTTTCGTTATTTAGAAGGCAAATACACGTCTTCTCAAGAACTTTTATCACTCCATCGGAATACTTTCCATAATCTAATTCGACTTAAACCTAAGCCTCAACTGTGAATAGTGCATGCAAATGCATTTTTTTATTATTTAGCCGCATACTCTCAATAAATTGCGACAATCAAACTCAATCAATCATACTCACGTCATTGCGCTAGCTTCAACAAACATAAGACCATTATCATCAGCAAATTGTTTTGCTTCTTCATAGGTAACTTCTCGTGTACTCTCAAGATCTGATTTGTTTCCAATCAAAAATATCACCGTGCTAGGATTGGTCAAATTTCGTGTGTCAGTCAACCAACTGCTGAGATGATTATAAGTAGATCTAAAATGGATTTCAATGGACATGCGAATAGCGAGATGAACTAGCAGAAATTATAGGTTTACCGTCTCGTTATGTCGTAAACCATTAACGCTCCAGCAGCTCCTCTATAGTATGATCTTGTTACAGCTCTAAATCTCTCTTGACCTGCAGTATCCCATATTTGTAGTTTTATCTTTTTCTCTGCAACTTCAATTATTCTAGTGCCGAATTCAACTCCAATTGTGTGAGGACAATTTGCCATAACTATAAATAAAACACGTTTCAATGTGGGTTATTTAAAAGAATTTTATTTTTACCACCATTTGATACTCACATTTTTTCTCCGTAAACTGATGTAGGAGACAAGATTTTCCAACCCCCATATCACCAATTATGATATACTTGAAAATGTAGTTATAATTGTACGGACCGGACGACATTATTGTAACTAAAATTATATGGAAAATAATTTTAATGCTTGAAAAGTTAAAAAAAAAAAACAGATGGTATCCCTATCAGAATAATCATCAAAGTAATTATTCTGGTCATAGACCCAACCTCAAAACAAACAATGATCTCGAAAAAATGTTAACAATATTCGATGGAGTTCACCAGATCAAAGATGTAACTGTCAGCAAAGAGCATATAACTTAACAAGAAGCTTCATCTGGCCTCTAAAAATGCACAACTGTATGCTTAATTGTTGAACGGGAACTCACACTTGTTAGAATCGGTAAAAGATGAAAAGTAGAAGAATTTTAAGAACTTTTATTTGTAACGATTCTAAATCAAATCATAAATACAAGAGGAAACAAGTAAAAAGCTAGAATTCGTCTAAGACCAATTCTTATGATACCCTAGATGAAAGCTCGTTTGTAATTTCTTATGGTCACCCATCTGCGCAAGTTTGATTTTGCAAGTGGTTTTTGAATATATCTCTAGAACGATTCGACGTACGGCAAAAATGATTTTAACCAATTTTATAGGATTTCTTATTCTAAAGAACTTTTCAATACATTAAAACCGTATAGGACTGATCGTTTCCACAGGATACGTAAAAATCCTAAATTTTCAAGTAGGGGTTGCCCGATTTAGGCCGCTTGCACATCGAAAAACGAAAGCGAAAACACTAAACCGAAAAACACAAATATTGTCCTAAACTAACACATATTTGCCGCAATACATGTAATAAAATATTGCATATTTATTCTAATTACAGTTTCAATAAAAAAAATATCCATATTTAAAGCTTTATTTCAATTAAAATACATTTTTATGTTTATTCGTACGAAAAACAAATTTTCGTTCCGAACTGTCAAGTATATTTTCGTTCCATACTACGTTCCACACACGAACGAATATTCTTTTCGGTCGTACATAACCTCATTCCCGTTTATTTACATTTGATACAAACCCAACCCAACTTTTATTCGTTCGTTTTTGATGTGCAAGCATAAACGAATTTTCGGTGTGGAACTGCTTATACATTCGTTTTCGTTTTTCGATGTGCAAACGACCTTAGTATTTTTGAAATTATATTCACTATTTTTATGAAAACACAATGTACAAAATTTCAATGCTCTACGTTGACGAGTTCTCAGGCGGTGTCCAAATATGTAAAATTAAATTTTTTTATGGCAACCCTACGAAGGAGTTACCCGAATTGTCCCATTTTCGAACTTAATATTACCTTTTTTTTAAAAAAGCCCATGTGAAAATTTCAGCTCTCTAAGCACACGCGTTTTCGAGTTATCGTGAGAACGGACAGACATACGGACAGACAGACTGACATGTTAAAATCAAAATAACTTTTAATTTTATGCTTGGGTGTCCAATCAATCCATTTTGCTCTACATCATTATTTCTAGGTGTTACAAACAGAATGACAAACTTAGTATACCCTTTAGATTTTATCTAGGGTATAAAAACAACCGCCTCGTTCGGGGCTCGAAGCCGGGAACTGCCGCGTTCCGGGCGACTGCTCTTACAACTGAGCTAACGAGACAGTTGATTTTCTCTCTTGCATTTCTTAATTCGTGATTAGCCTATTAAGCCACGGGTACTTTCAGCTGGCTATTTTTATTTACGGGACTTGTTAGAAACGGTCAAAGATGGCGAATAGATGAATTTTAAGAACTTATTATATTTATATCAAGAAGAATATTTCTCTGTTCTCTATGGCTCCGCCACCCCAACCCCATAGCTATACATGTACACACGCCGATGCCAGCCATACACATAGTTTCATATTTCACTTTGTTGCCTGACTGCTTGTCGGCTAGCAATTCCTTCCCCATCCACTCATCTTACTATTCTCCCTCTGCTCTACTGCAATGCAAATGAAAATTCTCTCAAACAAAGTATTCTTGATGAAACCGGTTTCCAAGAAAAGAGTAAAAGAAGCAAAGAGATCACACAATGCAATGCATAAGCATGATGCGGAGTGCAGGCGCTGGTGCTTTGACGAACCGCACTCGACAATCGCACCGCGATGAGTGGCCGGTCATCAAAAAGCAGAGAATGTTCATAAAATTTGTGAGGTGCTGATCGTCAATAACATCACCACAGGTGACTGGGTGGTGAGTGGCGGGTCGTCAAAAAGCAGAGTTTTCGTAAAATTTGTGAGAGCGGGTCGTAATATGCGATTTTTGTCTGTTAGACGTGACGTCGCTGTCAGTCACAAGCCGAAAATATTAAAAAAAAGCAAAGGCTGTATGTTATTTCGCATGGTCACGCGTCTGTTCAAGTTTAATTGTTGCAATATTGCTAAAACGGTTCGTCGAACAAAAATAATTATTATAACCAATTTAATAAGATTTCATATTCTGAAGAACTTAAACATGTAATTTTATTCACGGCAAGATGCAACTTCTTGACGAATTACTACTTATTGGTGAGTATAACTTACCCAATATACAATGAGTACTAAATGAAGATGACAATGACAATCTTCGTCTTAATAACTTGACAAGAAGGGAATCAAGCTTGCTGCACACTATGTCATATCTTGGTCTCAGCCAAATCAGTAATGTTAAAAATAACTTGGGTAGGCAGTTAGACCTGATATCTTCTACTGACGCGGGTAACTTATTAGTTGAACCAAGCAGAGCTATAATGTTTACTCTTGCCAAACACCACCCGCTTTACTAATTGCATATTGCTATGAAAAAAATGAAAATCGAGTAGCTTTCCTTGTTTAAATGGATGGTCCATTGTGGAAAGCGAATCTCGTTTCTCAGTACTGAGCGGTTCAGTGACATTCATCCTGCTACTTATAGAACGACGTATTATGCAGATGAAATCTTTTTCTGGGTTTTCCTTCCCATGATAGTATATACTACGCAGTTAAAAAACAAATTTAGTCAAATCTATACTCCACTTGGAATCAAAAAGTCGTTCATTACCACCGCGCCACATTAGGAAGTTATTATTTTGGTACGGTAAAAACTATGTTGAGTTCTTTCCAACGAGTTCTACACCGGTGCAGTGCAGCTTTACGTGTTCTTGTTTTTGTAATGCAACACTGCACGCATGGATGTAGAACTCGTTGAAAATAATTCGACATTAATTTGTTTCTGTTCTATAAGGTAGGTAAAAGAAAGCATGTCCCAATGCGTGAATACCAACAAAAAAAATATATCTATCAGTAAACTGTTAAGCGATGTAAGCCAAGGTCAGTGATTAGTAGAAATTATGAATACAGAGAAAAATTTAAGTAGACTTTGAAAATATTTGAATGCTCCGCACATTTTGGGACCAGGGCAAAGGAAGGAAGCAAACGAGTGATCATCCAAAACGGTACTATAGATATAGAGATATAGAGGGTCTGGGGGTACTAAACTATATCATCATACTGAAAAATGACCACGCAAAATAGGACAGAATACAACTTTAGACTCATAATGAACCTATTCTCTGGTTCTGGGCATTCTGTCGCAATTTGCATCCCAATAACCTTTTGTTAACACTATCTGAATTAGAATAAAATAATATAGAATAAAACTAGTTATTTTGAAGAAAAAAAAATCCGAATTCTTAATGTTTAATTTACTGTCTGATTTATTGTTAATCTTACTTTGGTGACAATATATGTCAATGTTTCGATTCTAATGATACCTAATGTTTGAATAATAAGCAATCTTTTAGTTTATAATTTATCTTACTATTGTAACAATCTATTGTTTATTCATTTTTATTTGGTTGTACTCCTGTAACAAATTTTTCGATTCTAATGCCACTGAATATGTGAAACTACCAGGTAGTCTTTTAGTTTATAGTTTATCCTTTATTTTACTACTGTAATAATCTATGTTGAGTCTGTAAAATGTCGGAATTCCCAGTGTTATACGTTGCTTTAGGCAGGGGCTTGCAAATAAATGCTCTTTGATTTTGAATTTGTTAATATTAATACTACCAATTGCCTGAATAATATGAAAAAGTATGATTGATTGTCACGTTAGTAGTTTTCAACACGCAGGGATTAAAATCTTCCGAGGTTGTATTATATGATTTATCAAAAAGTGACGGCAGTTTATTTTTCTTTTAACTTCTGAGTACACTTGCATTCTTGATAAACCAGGCATATTACTGTTTGGTGGGTAGTCCGAAATCTCAACGCGCTAAAATAATACAAAATTGTTTTACTTACATCTTTCAAAGAAAGCATCGCCCTTATTTCTCAATTCTTTCAGGAAATTCATTTGAAACAGATGACGTTAAAGAAAGTGGCATGAAAATAAACCTAAACTCTTAAACTCAAATGAAGTCTTTACTAAAAGCCAAAGCAACTGAGTCGCTATCAAGCATGAAAAAATAATTTATACAAATTTTGACGGGTAATGTCGGGCTACGTTGATAAGAAACTGTTGAAGTTGTTGTGTGGGAACGTTATTGCTCTGATAAGCCTACTAATGACGAACCAGAACAATAGCCAATGACCACCAGGTGATTTTAGTATGCTTTAAAACTTTGGAAAAGTTTTTTTTGTTTTACCCTTTGTATTATACATATTCTGGCAGGAACAAGTTAATTTACCGAACATCCCAGATTGCGGCAGCAACTAGGATTCTAACAAATTTTCCAAAGCAACAGCACAGCAATCAGTAAGTCACTTGAGCATATTAATCTAAAAGACTCGTTCATTCCCTGGGTAATTGTAGACATTTCACTGACCCGTGACGGCAATCAATTTATAGATTACTGTGCCAGACCCTAAAATAGCAGTCCGAGGTAACATAAGAGATGCTTCTACTAATTTTTTGCGGGAATGTCCACTTTTAATTAATTTAGCCCTTACCTTTTCCCAAATAAATTAACGCGAAATTCTATCAGATAACAAAATATTTGCTGAAAACGCCATAAACAATGCGTTACTGTTGCTAATCAATTTTCTTCTGACCTCCATAATTAAATAATCAACGGAACACAATATTCTGCAATAATTACTGCGTAAATAATGCAGTTGCAAAGAAACCAAATACTCCGCTGCTATCGCGTTGCAAAACATTACAAATCACAGAAATGTAAATAAAAAATTATTTTTTCATCGTTCAAATTTAATTTGCACAATTCTACTCACAATTTTTTTGGAGTAATTACAGAAATTTTGCACTGGTAGTGTGTAAATAATTTACTGATTGGGAAACTTAACTAATACGGCGCAAATTTCCTGAAAAATTTATAAATTTTGCCGAAACAAATATACAAAATCGAACTTTATACGGAGAGAAAACAACAAACTTCCTCTTCTTCCTTCCTTGATAGAGCAAAATGGTTTCCACGAATTGGAAGTAATTGTCAGAAAAGTTGACATTTTTAGGCATTGGAAAGTTTAGGGTGGGGAATGGTAATAAGCTTTCAAGGGCTGCCAAGTAGAGGCACAATTAGTTATTTATTCCATGCGTACTCGTAGCTTTACGCAGCACGCGCAAATTTGCAAACTTGTGCCCACATTTGTCATCACAATAATTTTGCGCCGCTGTCCTTATATGTATGATACCGAGTTTAATTGTGTACAAACAAGTTCAGATTGGCGAAAACTCTCCGATTTTGTTAAAATTTTGTGTACTTATTCCCATTTACTCATAAATCACTAGTATGAAATTTATTTTAAGCGAAAACGTATAGTTTCCGAGATATTTAACTTTAAAATCCCGAACTTCACACTTCACAACACGTTTGACATTTTTACAATTAATTTACTCTTCTTCTTCTAATATGTAGCAACAAGAAGAGTATATACATACCATCCGAGCGTTCGGGTTACCAGAATTGCCAAACATGCAATTTGTGTGTAGCAAGCAGTATTTAGTCAGAAAGGAATAAAAAAAATTGATTAAAGAAACACACACACACACAAACGCGCGCGGAGCGCAAATTGGAACAAGTACACAAAATTTGAACAAAATCAGAGAGTTTTCCGTAATCTGTACTTCTTCCCAAATCGCAGTTAGAGAACTAGCAAGCCGATCAGAAATTTCAAAATAGCCTAATGTACATATTTATTTGCAGTATGTACATAGAGTGATGAAGACTGGACGTTGAGTCCCAACTGCCAGCATGAGCTGACAGATCACACGGTGGACAGCGTTATAGTGCAGGGTGGCTCGCTAGCACCTCGGCTATTGCGGGAGAGTTATAGGGCCTATCCAACCAAAAGTACACCACATCTAGCTCTTAAGGGGACCTCACACCACTTACCTTCCTATACATGAAGGCGCAGATGTACTGCCTTCTGCTGCTCGCCCCATCCACCCAATGATACCGAGGGCATAATGATTTCAGTGTTCCTATGATGACCTGAAAAAAGCGGAGGAGCGGACCCTAGTCAACCATCACCGTTCAGAGGACTCCAGGAGAGTGAAAGGAGAATTAAAATTTTCAGCGAGCCATTACGTTATAAATCATCCTTTTATTAACTCTTTCTTTACAACAGTTTTAATGCCTTTCCTCTTGTATCACTCTCTCACCTTTTTGCAAATTATCGAAGTTCTAGAGTTCACAAACGGAATTTTGCATTAGTTCTAGTTAATAACTAATCACTGAAGAAAAACCTGCACTGCTCAACAGATAATCGAAGTGACTGTCTTGTGGTATAGTTTTATTTTATTCTTTCAACGCAACAAAGGGATCAGAAAGTCATCTTACGTATTCCTAATATTGTGTGCAGTATACTGGACTGTCTCAAGGATGCTAAATGCTTTGACTGAGTATCTTCCGTTTAAAGCTAATAGGAATTGTCGATACATAGCATTTTCTTAATACTGTAAACATTTTTCTTCAATGAATTCGATACGTTATCCTTAATTTGGATCTAATGGACCGCTATATCAATCCGGTAAAATTATTAAATTTTCTCGTTATAGAATTCAATCTTTAAATGTTGTTTACAACTAATAAGTGCATGAACTGCTATATCGATATGTTAATAATAATAATTTTATTTACAAGAATTCAGTTTTTAAATTTTGTTTAGAACTAATAAGCACAGTTTTCCTCTGACCATCCAACAAACAAGTCTAGGAAATTGACCTAGACTTCACCTATTGAAACTGAGCATACTGAGCCAGCGTCAAATTTCCTTCCTCCAAAAACCGACCAGGATATTGACCTGGACACTTCCCCAATCCATAACGGCCTGAACATTGATCAGATCTCCCACACTCCCGTGAAGTTCCCACAAATATTGATTTGGGAATTTCACTATAATTATAAGATAAAATAAATTTAAGTCATTCCTGTGTGGTAGTTGAGAAAAGTGATCTCGCTACCCACAACTTTTATTCCTTCATATTAAAAGTTTTTCTTCTCTAAGTCCAGCTCTACCTAGAGATACCAGAGAAAGGACTGAATTGTTTTATTATTTGAATTATATTAAGTTAATTCTTTTTTGTATTAAGAGTTAAAATTGGAAAATTCATTTTATTTGCTTTTGAATAAAAAATATTGAACTTTGCTTTGTGTTGTTATTTCGGCACCTATTTCTATTTCTTTTTTAACGTTTGTTTGAAGAATTCAAAAATTTTGTGTAGAACTAATAAGCACATGAACGGCTAAATTAAAGCATTCAATATTTAAATTTTTTTTTAAAACTAATAACCGCATGAACGGATATATCGATATTGTTACGTGCAATAGAAAGAGACAACTGGTGACATCTACTGGCAATAAACAACTTCAGGTTCGGAGAGTAAACGACTTCAGGTTCGGAGAATCGATTATGAAATCTACAGGAAAGTTCAGGAATAGAACAAATAGAATAGTCAAGAAGCTTTTGGAATAGAACACTCCAGAATAATCCGGAGAGTTTCTAGGGTATAAATATAACAGTTGTCATCGCTAAAAAATGAGTCTTGTGTTAGACGTTGCTGCGAAAGTAATAAGAAGCGATAGTGTGTAATTAGATTGCGATAATTGAAAGTACAGTGTTAGCGATAATTAGAGTTGAGTTGATTAAATAAATGTTTGTGAACTTTATATGATTTAAGTGTAATAAAGAACTTATATATTAATTATTTAATATTGTGTTTTAAATAACGAACTAAAGGCCACGCTCGCAACAACTGGTGTCAGAAGTGAAATATATTTGAGAAATAAAGTGGTGGCAATTGCCTGAAAAATTAAAAGTGTGATTAATTTTGTGGAATTGTGTTAAATTTTAAAAGTTCTGAAAATAATTTATATTCAACTGTGAGTGAATTACTACAGTAATGGGGCGCAAAGTGGAGGAGCTTCGAATACAGGATTTGAAAGTGGAGCTAGGGAACCGCTCATTACAAACGACAGGTGCAAAGCAAGTTCCAGTCGAGCGACTTAGACAAGCTTTGATAGCGGAAGGAAAGAATCCTGAGACATTTGTTTTCGAAGAGAACTTGGAGGGAACCGAATTTGAAGAAGAGCCTGAGATGAAAATGAAACAGCTTTTGAGTACTTTAATGAGCAAAATGGAAGCCCGTTTTGATGAACAAAAGAATTCTTTCGAGGAACAAAAGAATTCTCTGGAATCACGTTTAGATGAACAAAAGATATCTATGGAAGCCCGTTTTGATGAACAAAAGGTTGATTTTGAGGAACAAAAAAAATCTCTGGAAACCCGTTTGGACGAACAAAAGATCTCTCTGGAGAATTGTCTAGAAACTCGTTTGGAGGAACAGAAGACTTTCCTGAAAAACTCATTAGACGAACAAAATTTGAAAATTGAAGGAATCGAGCAGGAAGTGGCGGAAGCTCAACAAAAAGTCACCGAGCAGCTTGACAGTTTTAAATCAGATCTGGAAAGAATAAAGCATCGTCAGCCTCTAAGCGTAGCAACTGAAATATCCGGTGCAGGTAGAATGAAACCTCCCATATTTGATGGACAAAATTCGTGGCATATCTTCAAGAGACAATTCGAGGCAGCTTCAGAGGTAAATGGATGGAATGATGAAGACAAAGCTATAGCTCTGGTGTTAGCACTTCGAGGTCCTGCGTCAGAGCTCTTACAAACTGTACCGATTGAAAATCAACGTAATTAAGCTTCATTAGTACAGGCGATAGAATTACGTTACGGAGATGAGCACATGCAGCAAGTATATCGCCTACAGTTGCGCAACAGGATTCAAAAACATGGCGAATCACTACAACAACTGCAGGCAGATGTAGAAAGATTAGAGCATCTTTCATACTCCAGTGTGAATGCGAATTTTCTTAACGAAGTGGCGACGGAGGCATTTGTGAACGCTATTACAGATCAAAATTTACAACAATCATTAAGGCTAGCAGGAAGGAAATCAACAGCAGAAGCACTAGCCTATGCATTAGTGTATGAATCCGCCAGACAAGCTTCGCGGGGTGCAGTACGAATGAGAGACATTTCGGTGGACGAATGTACTTGTAATAGAATACAGTCATCCCAGAGCTCACCTTGGCGTGGTATCCTTCGATGCTGGAATTGTAATAGAACAGGACACCTACAAAGAGACTGCAGAAAACGCCGACGAGTGGAATCTCTAGATGAAGAGAGGAAAGTGGAATTGCAAAGATATCGAGCTGAGCAGCAGACTTACAATAGATTGCAGTTATCACTGAGCACCCCTTCACGTAGTGTTCTTCGATGTTGGGATTGTAATAAATTAGGACACCTTCAAAGCGACTGCAGGAAACGCCGTCGAAAGGAATCAACAGAAAAGAAAGAGAGAGAAGAATGTCCAAATTGGCGAGCTAGAGAGCAAACTATTCTTAGGGAGACTAGAATCCAACCTTATGGCTTTGAGAGTCAACACAGGGAAGGACGTATCCATGGAAATGCAGAAGCCTTGGTACAACGTCAATGGGAACCTGAATGTAAGCATTACGGCTGGGAGAAAGGAAATGAGAAAACAGCTACTATACAGTTGGTAACTGTGGAGCCATCAACAGGTTGGGACATCGAGAGTTTGCAAACAGCGCAACGAGAAGATCCGGACATATCGCCTATTCTTGCTTGGAAAGCAGACATAGAAAAACCAGAATGGAAGGATATTTCGAGGATGAGTGAAAAGCTGAAAAGCTACTGGGCTCAATGGAATTCTCTTCATATTGAATGCGGTATATTAAAACGCAAGTGGGAAGGGTATAAATATAACAGTTGTCATCGCCAAAAAATGAGTCTTGTTTTAGACGTTGCAGTGTTAAGAAGCGAAAGTAATAAGAAGCGATAGTGTGTAATTAGATTGCGATAATTGAAAGTACAAGTACAAGTACAAGTACGATAATTAGAGTTGAGTTGATTAAATAAATGTTTGTGAACTTTATATGATTTAAGTGTAATAAAGAACTTATATATTAATTATTTAATATTGTGTTTAAATAACGAACTAAAGGCCACGCTCGCAACAATATGTTAATATATATGGATTGAACTTACATAATGCTGCGGATCCCTCGAAGGAGCTCCCTGGAGGTAATAGTGGTTTTTCCTTTTGTAAAGCTGTAATGTTAATGAGTAAAATTTATTTAGAATAACGAGAATTTTCAGGGAATGCTGTCATTATTTTAACTATTCTTGTGAACTATCTTTAATTTACTTATGGGGTTGTCTTCCTTTTTGTTTTGCTTACTTTACGGTCCATGCTCTCTACCTCAACTTTCTTACGCGTGATTTACGTGTGTAGACACATAGCTATTCTATTTGACCTAAATTCACTACGGCATGTAAAAGGAGTCGTGTTGCTTAGATCTTCCTTCACTGCGTGTTCCTTGACATATTTATTGCCAACTAACGAGCCCGTGCAAGCATTTTCTTCAGTTTCACAAGTAGTAGGATAGAACGATTGCTAAAAGAGAATTAAATATATGGTGTATAGATTTGAGAGGTGAGGAGAAAAGAATTTCCCTAAACTAACTTGCTACGTATATAGCCAACTAGAATTAGTTGAAACCTTCTGTGACGTCCTGAAGTCGATGCCTGGAAGATGGGCCTCGAATGGTATATGCCTCACTGGCGATTATCCATTGCCAGCAATATCCAAATTCACTTTTACCCACGCCTCAAGTTCTTTGTATGTAGGTTATACGTCTCGTATTATTCGTTCGCTGTTATAGGATATGGAGTACCCTTTCGTTTTGTTTTCTCTTCTGTTGTTACTCCACGTTCCATTAATTTTATTCCGTGTTTATGGTGCCCCGTCAATGGTGGGTGATATACCTGTTGGAATCCATTCCCGTATATGGCTGTCAGCATGTCACTACTTCGACGACGCCTTGGGGACACACCCTTGAACAATCGCGGTCGGAGATCGGAGCGAGATGTTGTGCCGGGAGAGCTTGGCGATCAGTTCTTTAGGTTACTGATCTCCAGGCTTCCTCAGCATCTCGGTGAGGGAGGGCAGAGAGACATCGACCGGCTGGATTTTTTTTGGGTTACCAGCTTGTCGATGTTGGTTTGGCTTCCCACACAGGGAAGGATGTCGAGGTCTGGTCAAAGACTGACGAGACTTCAAGGATGTGTCTTCGATGCGTCGTCGAACAAGTAGAGTCCGAGTGATGAGGAATACGCATTGGGTCGTGTGCCGCGACACACATTGAGCGCTTGCAGTGATGAGATCTATGTTTAAGACCGGCTAGCTCAGTCGACCATTTTTCAGCGTCGTCTGAACCACGGGTGGTGTGGACCACTCTGCATTGTTATGGTCGTAGCGTATTGCATATAGCAATATGCTACATTGAAAATACTGAAGCATAACCTTAAAGTAAACCGCATACTGAACGGACCCGACCGAGAGAAATGCATTTCCTCACGCTCAGGTGCCATGTTGACGTGACAGAAAGGAAGAAGAAGACATCTTAATCTGTCTTATTTTCTCGAAAGAAGTGCGCGAGTGAAATACATCCTGGAGGAATTCGTTATTATCGAAAATTCTCTCAGTCATCCAGCCAAGAAAAGGTAACATTTTCGCATAAATTCCGCTAGGCCAAATTAGAGATATAAAATATTTTAGGAATTTCCAAAGGATGCTGATAAAAAAATAAATAAAATAAGAAGAGACAACAGATAGTTTTCCATTTTCTTCCAAGGGAATCGTATTAAAGGTTTGATGAAGTCAATTGTGGAAGTGTAGACTCGTTTAGAACGGAAATAGCAGTCTTACAACTACATATTGGGGTGCTGAACTCGCCAAGGCGATAAACAAATTTTAAAAGTAATTATTTACACGGTGTCAGGATAAGACGATGGAATTCCGATTCATAGGAAAGTTTCGCTAAAGTGCGATAACTTCTAAATATAGGCGACAACCAAAAACATTGATATTCAAAACAATTAGCTGCAATGTCCAATTTTGAAGTAACTGATGTGCTTTACAAGTAAAAGTTTTTGTAAAAGGATCAAAAGAAGGAAGAGAAAGGGATTTCTTGTCGATCTCGGGGAATCCGTCATCGTTGTTTTTTGTATTTCTTAGCTGACTGGTTGGTCTATTGATCGGGGTCCCCCCATCATACACCTATATATATATATGACAATAATGTGTGGATTATTCATATAGCAGCAATAAGCGGAACATTCACGGAGGCGCCTCTGCGATCGACCACAACATGATACTGTAAGTGATTACTGTATACTCGCTATTTTCATATATATATATATTATTTTTAATCATGAACGGGTAGCTACACATGCATAGTGATATAACAGAATAGGTTAATTTTCAATTGACCTAAAAAACAAGAGATATTTGTTTATTTAAAAGGAAAGAATTTGCCGATTAATTTGGAATCGAGCTTTTAATTAAAACCTAAACTTCGAATATTTTCCAGTGGGTTTTTTTTATTATCGGCACCCAACATTAAATGAATTTTTTTTTGCACATTCGTCCTCAATTTATGATATCAGCAATCCAGCAATGTAATTAATTATAAAATAACACATCAAGTAGATAGACCACGGCTATCGCAATCGAGAGAATTTTAAAATCTAAGAGCAGGAAACGTGAACTAGGTGCAATACTCAGCTCTGATTAAAATTCCTTTTTGTTCCTTCAATAAATCCTTAGGTAGAATTAAAACCACGCGAACACGTGAAAATTTTTTTTGTTTTTCGTTGAACCTCAATGGCAACTAAGGCTACGCTCTTTTGTCAGTGGCCCAACATATATTAGGTAGGATTTTTGTTAATTGTACACGCTTTATGAATAGCGATATAACTTTTGTGAAATAGAATGAATTTATAACGTCATGGAACGCTAAGTATTTTTGACTTTCTCCTTCACTATCCTGGAGCCCCCTCGCGTAGAATGAAGGTCGTCTAGGCTCGCCTAGTCTTTCTCTCTCTCTCTCTCTCTTTATAGTTCAACAAGGGACTGGGAAAATAGTGCCACCCAAAGTCAAACGGGAGGATGGGGCTGGCAAAGGATGGTTGGTAACAGCGGCAGGTTGTTTTGTGGAACCCCCCACACTCTCCGCCAATAGTCGAGGTGGACTAGCGTGCCGTCCTGTATTCAACGCTGTTATCGGGTGATCTGTCAGCTCATGCTGGCATTCTGGACTTAACGTCCGAAGTACATCACCCTCAACATAATTCCATAACAGGTTCCTGGATTAAGCCTAGGGACCCTATTTCCAAGATGTCCGTACAGCAGCATGTGTTTCTCTGTCGTCGACTTCTTTTTGGGCCGAATTTTTCGCTATGAGATAGTGTAGACGGTGTAGTTTTGCGCGCCGCGCACGAAAATGCTAGGAGACGGAGATGAGCGGAGATGGGGGAGATCGCGCATAGGACAGCGACTGAGCATCGCGCACGAACATGAAGTTTTTATCAATTACTCTTTCACTTGCTTTCTATGAGTTCGAGGGAGTGAATACTTGTCACCCATAAAAGCTGCCTAAAAACTTTGCAATGATTTCAGTGATTCAAATATTTTACTGGATCGCTTTTGATTCAAACTTGTTTTAATGGCAATAGAAAATGAACGGGCCTCACTTTCTTTACATATTTAGGCGTTATTAAGATTATTTGGCATTAATCCAATTTCCAAGAAATAAAATGTCAATCAAAATGTTTTTGAATTGGACAGGTATCTAGTTGAAATGTCAATGTCACTGTGGTTAATTTTTTCCTATTCTTGAAAAAATGTAAATATAGTTTTTGATAAGAAATGAATAAAGCGAGTGAAATACAATAAATTACGTGAGATATTATAAGAAACAAGTGATGTGGCTACGTTGAATTCCGGAGACATGGCTGCAATATATGGCTACAGTCGGGAAGCTGTTAGAGTTAAAGTGAAGGTGGGTTTTCGGCTGATGTGTAAATCTTTAATTTTTTGGCAAAAAGAATTATTGATTTGGTCCTCAGATCTACAATGATTTCTATTGTATGAGGTTTGTAAATACTATAAAATTCTGATTGTTCAGATTTAAAGGTTTGTACGTTTAATGATTTTCCTGCTGTCTATAATACAATGCTAACAAGCTCCCTTCTTTCCAAGGACGTGTCTGGTGATTCACGTGTCTTAAGCTTCCTTTTTTACTAGGGATGGCGAAAAGATTTATGTCTTTTAAGTTATTTTCGATTGTAGTATATGGACAGGTATAAGAATACTACAGATATAGACTTATTCATCAAACCACAGGATATACATAGTATCTATCGAAGAGAAAAAAATATCAACAGTGGGTAAAGGCTGTAATACAGTACGAAAAGAAATATGAAAAGACCATGGCCAAGGCTACGTCCGTGACCGGTGGGTACATAGATAAACAGTAGATAATTAATAGCAGATCGAAATTGGTAAACTATACCAAGGAAAATAAATAAGCACATTACATTTACAATGAACTTCAGGATTTAAGTTAGTAACATAAGTTTAAGTAGGTAGTTTGAAATTAAAAGAACTAAAAATTAATACTAAAACTAAACTTCTTCATACATAACAAAAACAACAATAAACCTAGCCTTATTCATAAAACTACATGCTTAATACAGCACTTAATCAATTGCACCGAACATGACCAAAAGGGAATGTGTGTGAATGGGCGTAGTGTTAAATGTATGGGACATAAATCAATGCTATTCAAATTCAAATTCAAAATTTATTTATTACAAACCGTGGCATGATCGCCACGCAAAAAAGCGTTAAGTATAGCGAATAGAGTATAAAGACATGGAATATTAAGATAAATACAGAGTTGAATATAACTAGAACTTAAACAGTTCACAATAGTTAATTGAGAATAGTAAAGTAGGTGAATAGTGTCTTATTAAGTTAACATTTCAATGTAGATGACTTATGTGCTAATACTAAAATTTGTAAATTTGTTTCAAAACTCCTTTATATATGTTTCTAATTTTATCCCTAGATTTCTAAAGATATCTGGATCTTTCCAGAAGGCCATATTTGAAACTTCTGAAGACTGTAGTTCAAGTAGCCCGGGAAAAAGCTTGAAATTAGTCAAGTTTGGTCCGGTTACCTCTTTAACCATTTCTTTCTTACCAATTCGAAGAAATAGTGTCAATGACAAACGTTTTCAGCACATAAACTCTGGGTAATAGAATATATTTCTAAAAAATATTTGAGAAAAACTAAACAGAAGAATGCTAAATTTGAGCACACTCGTAATTTTTACGTAGATCAGTAGTAGAGTGCAGAAAAATGCATACAGAAAGAGTTTTTCCATAGCTGAAGGAAACAACCACTATCGAGCTATTTTTGATATATTATTTTCAGCGGCGCTGCCAGGGCAAGGCAGCACGACTTAAAGAAGGCTAGAGGGATCCCATCAGGACCCGTTGTGAAGTCATTTGAAAGCCAATTAATATGATCGAGTATATCTTCTTGTGTAATTGTATGAATAGTCAATGAAACGTTTTGAGAATCGTTCATATGACTAAAGTTGTTATGTCGAGGATGGAAATTTTCAGACGAATCATCACTAGCAGAATACTTGTACCTCATGGTATTGGGATAGTTGTCAGTTTTTTTCTTCATATCAATAAACTTGAAAGAGATATGTGGGTCACTAAATAATTTTGCACGCTTGCTTTGGATATACTCATCCTAAAGTGAAGAGGAAAGTTCTTGGAACTGATTACAGGATGCTAGGAAGTTGTTATGACTTATTATTATTATTACTTAAGGCTGAATAAATTTTTAAGCATTCTGTTCCCCCGATTTATTTTTCACAGTTTTTATGATATTGATTTGAAACCTTCGGCAAAATATTAGAAACTCTTAAGTTCAAATGATACTGGGCTTAAATTTATGAAAAAGATTTTGAGTTTTTTTTTTAAAAATCAAAAACCTCAAAAAACTGTTATTTTCCTCTCCCCCCGAATAACTTTTTCATGTACACACCAATTTTTATTATTTTTCGTACATAGGTTTTCCAAACATATTTGTAAATGCTGGTGGAGCTGTTTTTTTCAAATTTGCTAATACTTTTCACGTTATAATTACTTTCATAATATTAAGATTGAGAATCTTGTAACTCGAATAAAATTTGTTGCTACACGATTATTTTAACACGATAATGAAGACTAAGGTGATTCTATTCTGTGGCCCAAAAGCTGGATTAATCCCGAAAGTAGTTTATTTTATAAAAATCATTTTGTAAGCCTCTATCGTGATAAAAATTGAATGATAAAATTGGTTTTTATTCATTTTAATTCTCCAAAGCTTTCCGAGATGGCGATAAGCTCCAGTAAAAAAGGCCAAAAAATTTATCTTATGTGTCTCTAAAAATGAGTATCTATCCTGTATGTACATTATGTATATTTGCGGCGCGTCATAGCGCAAGAGCAGCCCGGTTACTGCTAGCTGTGTGTAACTTTGTTGTTGGAGTGGATTAGGATTGCAATGAGATAAAAGGGAGAATATTTGTTAATATTTTTTGTTTATGGTTTAGTTAAAAAGAGACGAAAGGTATTTATTTAGAATATAAGCCAAGGAAAATTATTTGAAATTTTTTTTCTCTTTTCACTTTTTTATTGCACATTTGGTTGAGATTGGGAATTTGTTTTGTAATCCATGCAAATACTCGGTTTTTGTCGCTCTTGATGTATTCGGAAAATAATTGAACTTATCAATTGGGTACATTCTATATGGATATATGTATGTGCATCATTTTGAATAGTGATTAAGTGATTACGAAGGAGTTGCCCGATTCGGCCCATTTGCGAACTCCAATACAACTTGTTTGAACCATTGTGCCTATACATTACATACATAGAAGACAAGGGATGTTATATAAAGATCCCAGAGGCTGTATGGAAGGCAATAATAAAATTACAAAAACAGTTCAATTAAATTCTGAACAACAATAAAACAATACGCTTCGGTTTGAATATGGCAGACATGTATCCTAGAAAAACTAAAGGAGAAAAAATGTTTGCCATGTCAATACAGCATTGATTATGTACTGCTGTTAGGTCAAGATACTTATATACAGCGAGTACTGCTACTGCGTGTGGCACTAAATCGAAAGCTTTGTACGAAAGCTCATGCTACTACTACATAGTTAAATGGAAGCTCGGAATCGAGAGCTTTATTTTCTGCCATTCAGCCTTAAGGCTTTTTATAAAATAAACTACTTTCGGGATTAATCCAGTTTTTGGGCCACAGAATAGAATCACCTCAGTCTTCATTATCGTGTTAAAATAATCGTGTAGCCACAAATTTTATTCAAGTTACAAGAGTCTCAATCTTAATGTTATGAAAGTAATTATAACATGAAAAATATTAACAAATTTGAAAAAAACAGCTCCACCAGCATTTACAAATATGTTTGGAAAACCTATGTACGAAAAATAATAAAAATTGGTGTGTACATGAAAAAGTTATTCGGGGGGAGAGGAAAATAACACTGTTTTTTGAGGTTTTTGATTTTTTAAAAAAAAACTCAAAATCTTTTTCAAAAATCTAAGCCCAGTATCATTTGAACTTAAGAGTTTCTAATATTTTGCCGAAGGTTTCAAATCAATATCATAAAAACTGTGGAAAACTAATCGGGGGAACAGAATGCTTACAAATTTATTCAGCCTTAAGCAAATATGATTGGCAGAGTGTTCAAAAATAAATAAAAAGAAAAATATACTAAGATTAACAAACTTGATTAAAAACATAATTATGCCGACAAAACGTACTCGATCAGTATCCATCCGCTGCTGCCTAAAAAATAATTCGTGAAAAGAACTTTTACAGAAATGATAAATGAGGGTGCAGGTGTACTACGTATTGTCACGCTGAGCCGTATGAGATTAGATGAGCATTATGTTACCGAAGAGCAAGACCAGCACGACCTGTTAGACTTCCAGTTGCGAGACATTCAGAAAATTAAGAAGTCGCGATCTAAATGCCATCAAACTAAGCGAGGAGTGAGCGAAATTTAATCGGTTCCAGATAGGAATAACACGAACAAAGAAAGAGTTTTTCGGAACATTGGATGAATAACGAGGGCTAACTAGATTAAGGGGGAAACGTGGGGACCTATCAAACTCTAATCTGGGAAATAGATATTGTGGCGTATGGGATTGAATTAATTTAAACAAAAAGATGAGATTGCGGAATATAAGATACCTGCCCAAGGTAGTATGAAGAAAATCCACTGTGTAAACACCCAGATCACCCACCCGCCCTGAAAGACCGTACTCATACCTGTCAATGTTACCTGCGGAAGTTCCAGTATATAGCTCCGCCCCATAGATGAAGTTGGAAAACAACAAGGCGTGTGCCAGCTTCTTCCTTATAAACGTCGGCAGATACATATTAATACTGTAAAGTTTGCGAAGACTACCTGCGATTATAGTATTAATAAGAGGCGATAAGGACAGGGTTTCATTTAAGATGAACCCAAGGCTCAACACTTTGTCACAAAAGGGTATAGTAACCCCATTTAGGAAGATGGGATCAAGGAGGTGCTTAATTGGATAACCAAAAAAGGCAATTGATTGAGACTTAGCTGGATTTAGAGTTAATTTATTGCCCAAAGCCCAAGAAAAACAGAGGAAAAGTCGGCATTAATATCTGCGATAAATTGATCCATGGGTGCCAGCGGCGCGGAAAAAAGTAATTGCACGTCGTCTGCAAAGATATGAACCACAGGGAACCTAACTGCAGCTGGGAGGTCATTAATAAACAGGTTAAATTAGATAGAGCCCAAAATAGACGCCTGAGACACACCTTTGTGAAGACCCACAAGATCAGATGCACAATTCCCTAAAATGACATACTGGCGCCGCGAGCTTAAAATGAGGAAATTAGATTACAGGCTGACCGGGAACAGCAGAAGGGGCTCTGAAGTTTATGTCAAAGGATAGTATGATATAAATATCGAAGACTTTGCTAAGTCGAGTAACACGAGTACACTAGCCAGCTTGCGCTCCATGTTGAGTCTTACCGTCTCAGTAATGTGCAAGATACATTAAGCTAAGATTAGGGGATACCTATGATGCAAAGCACAGGGAAAGGATTAGGAGGCATAAGGAAAATGGTGGAGGTGCTGATGTATGTCACTATTAAACTTTCGCAGATTGTATGTCGGAGGAAGACAGAAGATGGTAGGCTGTTCCACATTCGCAACGTTCGTGATAAAAACGCATCACGGAATTTTACTGTTGGATATATTCTTGTTTTCCTAGTTGAAATGATGTTGTTTCTCTGTCCGTATAGTATGCTGCTGTTCCTATCCGCAGTTAGATTGTCATTTCCTCATTTTTTTGCTTGCTCATAAGATGCTGGTTTAGAGACGCACCTATCACCAACAGTTGAGTGATCCATACATCACCATGCTGGTCGCTCTATGCAGATGGCTCTTTAACATATGCCCGAGCTACATATTTTACAAAGCATCGCTGCTACGAAAGTTGAGTGGTACAATTGAAATGAACCTCAGTAAGTCATAAATTATTTGCATAAGAAATCCTTTTATCAGGATAAGACCCATTATCGCTACACCGCTGACTAAATCGAACTTGACGTTAACATTGAAAACCTAGAGCGAGACTAAGAGTTCTTTTGATCAAATGGTCATACAAAGCAACCTAGATGCAAAAGAAATTTGCTAAATCTAAAGTGGCCTTTAGGGATCAAAATATTTCTGGTTTTCTTGAAAAAATCATTCACATGGTCGTTCTTTTCTGCGATTGAATGTGTAGGCATGTACTTCTCTATTATGTTCACCTTTGGAGGAAATAATATTCGAATCTATTCTGAATGGCTTCTATATTGTTTCTCTTCTGCAGTATTGAGCGTTAGGGAATTAAATCTTGTATCCTAATTAATAGGGGTTATTCTTGTATTTATTATCCTTTTAATCTGCGGTAAAGAATCACTTGTACTGCAGTACTTATTAAAAAAAATGGGTCTTGTTGCTACCAGTTCGGCAGCTTTGTAGAACTGTGGTTCCAATTAATTCGGGTTCGGGAATTTAATCGGATGCCATGCAAGTTTTACCGAGATTTACTTCTCACACCACGTAATAGCCACAATACGACTAGTGGTTACCAGATGTTTCGAAGGATCTTGATAATTTCTAGCATGCAGTCATTGCAGTTAATATCAAAGCTCTTGGCCTTGATAAAATTTGTTTTTGCTTTCACATTTTTTTATTCAATTGCCCTATTTTTGTAGTATTAGATGGAGCTACATTTGATTTTCATAATATCAATGGCCACTCTATTATTAATATTCATTAACCTACTCAATTTTGAAGACCATCGTACTCGTGAATTGTCGTACTTATTTGATTTTGGGTTGCACCCTCGAGGAAATGTTATAGAGATTAATTGAGAATTAGGAAAATGATCATTACACGTAAAATTTTCGTTTGGGATGATTTATAGCTTTTACCCATTCTCCATGAAGCATTCAAAAAGTCATAATCGGATGAATAATAGAAAACTGCATTATACCGGAAGTACTAACATTTTTCTTTTAAATTTTTTTAGAAATGCGAGGCCAACTCTTCACCCGAATGGAGAAAATTCAGCGTAGATCCACAAATAACATCACTCGAAGTTCTGTACAGTATTTTGGCGAAAGCATTCGATATAAAATCAGATTTCTCCATAAGCTACAAGGCCTTAGATCCAACAGGCCAAGAAACATATCTCGTAGTTTTGTCAGACTGGGATTTAGATGCAGCTTTTCTTCGTGCGCACAATCTTTCAATACAAACAGGAAGTGAACCATGTTTGAATTTGAGGGTAGATATAAAAGCATTTTCAGAGGTATCAGATTGGGAGGCGAATTCACCAGCAACCAAGGAAATATCCCCGTTTCAGCAGTCAATTGGTGTTGGACAGAAGTATGTCCAAACAATGCAAAACAAACTGCCAGGACTGATTATGAACCAAATGGAAAAAACATTTTCCTTGGTCCAGAGGGCGCTAAATTTAACAGATGATCAGTTGCCTGCACAACCGCCTCGACCACCTCTCAGTGATTCAGAATTTAGAAACTTTTTAGATTCCGTTGGACAAATTTTGCACCCAAATGAACTTAGAAAAGCTATTTTTGCTGGAGGAATTGATCCAAGTTTGAGAAGAGTTGTATGGAAGCACATTTTGAACGTTTACCCAAACGAAATGACAGGGAGAGAGCGAATGGACTATATGAAAAAGAAAGCCGCTGAATACTATAAGCTAAGAGATGTTTGGCGGGCTGCAGTTCAACGGGGCCCGGTAATAGGAGAATTATCTTATGTTACAAGCATGGTACGGAAAGATGTTTTACGAACGGACAGATTGCATCCATTTTATGCTGGAAGTGATGATAATCAAAATATCGCTTCGCTCTTTAATATTTTAACAACGTACGCCCTTAATCATCCGTCAGTTAGCTATTGTCAAGGGATGTCTGACATTGCTTCACCACTCCTTGTCACAATGGGAGACGAGGCACATGCTTATATTTGTTTTTGTGCAATTATGACTCGTTTAAAGGTCAATTTCATGCTCGATGGAATATCAATGACACAGAAATTTACACATTTGGCCGAAGCTTTGCAATTTTATGATCCTGATTTCTATGAATATCTCAAGGCACAACAAGCTGATGATTTACTCTTTTGCTATCGATGGTTGCTGTTAGAAATGAAACGTGAATTCCCATTCGAAGATTCACTACGGATGCTCGAAGTACTCTGGAGTTCGTTGGGTTATGAGCCGCCTTCTAAAGAATTAGATCTTTTTGAAAGAGAATTTGAACTTCCCCCGTTAGACATTCCTCCACCAAAGAGTCCATCAGTAATAATGCGGACACCAAGAGAAAATCATTATACCAAAGTGTGTGCCCTACGGCGTCAGAGTTCATCCGTTTCACTTCTATCGAATTCACCGAATCAGTCTAGTTTTTCTAATATCCATAAATTGGATGCAACGAAGCGTCTGAATCAGAGCCTAGATGAGAATATATCTCGATTGCCTAAAGCTAGAAATATAATTAAAGCTCACCAGAGTTTGGATGAAACTAAAATGCAAATGCTAATGGAGCATGTTGCAACTTTTGAGACTAATTCGGACGAAGAAGACGCTCTGGCTCCAGAAAGGGGAGAAACAGAAGAAAAAGAAGTTAAAGAAGAATTAGAAGTACAAGAGGATGAAGAAGACACGAAAATACAATTTCATCCGACTAATCCTTTTTTGGATGACACACAGAATGACTTGGAGGTGGTTATCAATAAAATCGAAAATAATCAAACTCCGTGTGATGTTTTTGTCGATAAACATATGTCCAATAGAAGTAGCGGTGACAGTCAGCATGTTTCACCGAAAAAGGAATCGCATCTTAGCAGCAAATTACAAAGAAATTCTGTGAAGTCTCCGAGCAAAAATATATTTTCTTACAATGCTGGGAACATAATATCGAAACAGTTGAATAGCAAAAAGGGCGGCCATTTCAAGGATTTAAAAGAGAAAATTGCAGCAAGCAAAAAAGGTAAGCTTCGCTATTTTTGTTCTTATTGCTATTTATCTTTTGATCCTTCTCTCGTTATTTTTCTTGGACATTATACTATCTCACGTGATAAAATTACTACTGGCTAGACCAACTTATACAGGCTCCTAGTCGCTTCCATAACATAGTATCATCCTTTATGAAGTATATTTGTGGATTCAACCACATCCGCTCACATCATTTACAATTTTCCGAATTTTTTATTATTTTTGTATGTATTTAGAATAGAATAACTGTTGAGTATAATTATATAGGTATATGTTTGCACTCATATATGAAACATCACACTCCAGCAATACACACACATATGTAATATAACTGAATTATTGTTACAGAAAACTGAACTTCATACAAGTTACTAAATAGTCTGCATTTATAACTCTGGAAGTGTGGTTGGTTGTTATTTTTTCCTTTCCTCGCAAATCTGGCCTCAATAATAACTTTATTCATGGTAAAGTACTATAAGAATACAAATTTCTTTTTTTTGCACGTTTACTACTATGGTGATCTTTACCTAACAAAGCGCATTAACGTGTTTTCTCCACTTGACGCTTTTTGTTATTCAATTTTTTCATGTGCGGCTGCAATTGTATTACTTCATACTGATGGCCACCAAATGTTCAATGATTAGCTGGCGATGCAAGTATTCTTCTTTATAGAGAATAGCCAATCCACTGCAATTTTCGACGAAAGATTTGAAAGTCAATTGCAAAACGTTCAACGGCAAAGCTCATTCAGGATAAGAACGTCCGCCACTTACCAAAAGCTTCTTATCCTAGTCTTAACATTTTCCTCTGTACATTATCGAGGTAGTAGCTTATAAATCTCTGCTTGGAAGACTAGAATACTCCTCCATGCTTAGTGATATCTCTCCAAAGTCCAACCCCGACAACCATCCAAGTTTTGGACTAAGTTTTTTACGCGATTTGTCTTCTGCTGGGGATAGTTGAGAAATTCCAAACTTGTTTCTTCACCACTATAATGAAAGGATAAGAGCATCGCCAGCAGAGTAGGTTTTGGCCGATAACTCTCGAGACATCAGAGTCGCTCATGAAAATCAGAAACAATATTAGCGGCAGAGCGCAACAATATATTGATTTCATCCTCCTTTCCGGACGAATATATGTATTCTTAGTATGCACATCCTTGGGTGCATAGTTTATCACTGATTTGTAATCATATTTGGTGCAAAGGACTCCAACTCCCATTTTTCCCTCTGTTCCTATCTATATAAATACCTACTATTAAAATTCTCTAGATCGTTTGTTTGTAGGAAAAGCCAAGGGCGTTAATGTTCATACTAACCTTTAGTTTAACGCACTCTATGCCGATCTGAGTTTTCTGCTTTTTGTTTATTATCAGGAGGATATTGGCCACATAGTGAGCCAGTTCTTAAGAAAAAACACTTCTTCCGCTCTAAAAATTATTCTTGTTAATTTATTTGCCGATATCAATCGTGGAGGGCGTTTCAAAATTATAAAAGGTAAAAAAAAGCTATGTCCATGTCAGAAATGGTTACATTACATTCGGACGACCGAAAAGTTATATGAAATCAATTTTCTGCCAATTAGGCCAATCGTGGCAGTTTTGACAGAATTAAAATAAAAAAAAAATTGGAATTTTAAAGCGAAACTTGGCAGAAGGGTAAATTACATACCCAAGATTAATGCCAAAATCATCTTGTGTCTCCAAGATTTGTTTCTGTGATTTTTTTTATCTGTAAAAAAAATTGCTAACCGTAATATATGCACATGGCAGAAATGCATGCCCTGCCTTTGTTCAGTCCCACAATTAATGGAAAACCAATTTTCTGCCAAATTTAACCTCGCTGTGTCGTTGACTACTGCTGGTGGCGCCCAAATATCTGTGTGTTGTGTGTCGCTTTTTCTTCTGCTTTTTTGTTTTGCTTTTGAGCATGCAAAATTTTATTTTAGAATTCTGCAACATTCGCGGATTAAGAGCAAATCATTTTTCGGTGTACTGCCACCTTAACTCTAAAAATCCGGCAATTTTTGCGCTAAGTGATATTAATCAGTATCACCACCCTGGGTACAGTTTGTTGCCTCTTTTTTCTCTACATAGGGGGATTGCAATATATATTTGGAATGATGTGGCCTTTACTATCCTTAAAGATAAAGATTTGCCATCCGCTAATCCAGAGTTAAATTACATCTGGATTAGGTTCAAACTCTACAGGCACATCATCTACATCTGTTTTCTTTATCGCAGCCCAAAAATGTCTGATGACGACACGGTATCCGCATTTGACAATATCTTTAACAATATTGATCACTTGTTTTCTGTCTCTCCCTCTTCCGAAATCGTCCTAGGAGGCGATTTTAATGTCCATAACATACCGTGGCTCAGACATTCTTCTACCACAAGCCCTGCAGGTCGGTTTGTCGAACTCTTCTGTGAATCGTTTAATTTTCAATAGCTAGTGGATGCCCCCACGCAAATTCCTGATGCTGCTGTAGATATAGCTAATTTATTAGATCTGTTTCTGACAACTTACTCCGACAAATATTCCACCTCAGTCGGTTCCCCTCTTGGTAATTCAGACCACTGTTTAATTACGGCTCAATTTACCACCTCAAACCTGTACCGCCCTACGTCACCACCTACAAGTAGGCTTCTATGGCACTATAAAAACTCTGATTAGGAAAGCATTAATCAGTATCTTGTGAAATTGATTGTTCGGTCTGTTTTGCTTCGAGAGATGTTGATGAATGCACATTAGAACTTAATAACATTCTAAATCTTGGCATGCGTGAATACATTCCGTATTCCTACAGTAAATCTCAACAACAGTTAAATCGCTCTTGGTTTACCGATAAGTGCAATCAAGCAATAAAAGCGGAAGAGTCTGCCTTTTGTGCCTCTCAACTACAACCATGTCCAGAACTGAAACAAGTTTACAAGACTGCACGGAACGCCTGTAAGTCCATTATCCAGAGAGAAAAATTTCTTTTTAACCAGAGTGTCAGACAAAGAATCTTGGTAAGCCACAAAGGAAGCAAAGGCTTCTGGTCGATGGTTAATACCATCAGGAACAACTTCAGCAGTTCCTCTATACCGTCACTACTTAATAATGGTGAAGTGATTGTGCACTCCCTGGATAAAGCTAATATTTTGGCTGCTAGATTCGCTTCAAATTCTCGTCTTCCACCCACTTCACAAACACCTGTTTTGCATCTCCCGTGTGGATGTGTACAAGAGCCAATATACATCCGCACGAGAGATGTGTTCAAGGTCTTTAAGGGGATCGATGTCTCCAAAGCCGCAGGACCTGATGATTTTCGCCCCTGTTAATTAAAAGCTGCGCCGCATCCTTGGCTAAGCCTCTGCGCAAATTATTCTACTTGTCTTATTCGACAGGAAAATTTCCAACTGCTTGAAAACTAGCTCACGTTCAGGCTATTCCCAAAAAATGTGAGGGTAGTGAACCCTCAAATTATCGACCAATCGTAATCACTTCGATTCTTTCAAAGGTTTTTGAATCTATCATTAACTCCAAATTAATGAAGTATCTAGAAACTAATCATCTCATCAACGATCGCCAATATGGCTGCCGAGCTGGACGCTCATCTGGAGACTTGCTGACTTTTTCAAATTCCAAATTCGTTGCCCTAGATATTTCAAAGACCTTTGATAGAGTCTGGCATCCAGCCCTTTTAGCCAAACTTATAGCATTTAGTCTTTCCCCAACTCTTCTTACGGATTGAAAGTTTCTTATCCGGGCGCCTAATACGAGATGACGTTTCATCTCAACCTCGCCCTATAAATGCTGGTGTGCCCAGGTCTCTGTTATCTCTCCATCTCTCTTCTTAATTTTCATTAATGATCGGCTTTCCCTTATTTATTTTCAATCCCATCCATAGTTTCGCCGATGAGAGTACACTTCATTTCGCTTACTCCTTTGATACTCTTGCGGACTCCATAGGGAATGCAGCATGTGTTAAACGAGATCGCTTGGGGTAAAGCGAATCGCGTCGAATTCAATGCATCTAAGTCCCAAAGTTGTCTTATTTCATTAAACCAAGATCATAATTTGTCCACTCCCGTTATTTTGATGGAGCACTGATATACGATACACCGTCTTTATGCATTCTTGGCATTAATATTTCCAGTAAGTTAAGCTGGACAGATCACATCTTTTGTGTTGCCAAAGAAGCATCGATGGATTTTTGAAAAGGTGTAAATATTTCAGCCCATTATATCTAGCGCTCCTCTACAAGTCCTATATCAGATCTAGAATGGAATACAATTCTCACATCTGGCCCGGGGCTGGTCGCACATCCTTATCTTAATTGGATATTGTACAAAACTTGTCATATCGACTAACTCGAGCACCGCCGCAATGTTGGATGCCTTTCGCTCCTTTATCGCTACACGCATGGTCAATGTTCCGATGAAATATCTAGTCTTAAAATTACCTTCGGCCGTACAGTAAAATTCCGTTATGCTTTTTTATCCCGAACTGTACGAATGTGGAACAGTCTACCATCTTCTGTGTTTGTCTTTCCTCCGGCATGCAATCTGCGAAAGTTTAAGAGTGACATATATCAGCACATCCGCCGCTCTCCTCACATGCCCTAATTCCTTTCAATATCTCCTTGTTGCCATGCTGTGCTTCATAGGGTATCCCCTGAGCTTGGCTTAATAATATACATAAAAAAATGCCAATCATAGCACAACATCTACCAATTTGACATGTCCATATAATTAAGTAGGATAAGTTACGGAAAGATGGCATTTAAACTATATTTTAATGTTAACAAAATTATCTCTTTTATTTGAATTTCATTATCCTTTAAATCTTACGCTTACTACAAGTCTACAGCATCCATAGATCTAAAAATATTTTTCATGTCTGGGTAGAGGTAGAACGCATCCCAAAAGTTTCATTCGCATAAAAGAATTAAAGTCAGTAACGCTAGTTAATCAGCATAAACTTCTTTAATCCCCCGAATTCCTTGAAGTTCATAGGGCTTACTTTGCTATGTTGTGATTGTCGCGTCGAGGTGTAGATTCTATCCAATTTACCTTCTTCTTTTTATTGTATCATCGATCTTGTCGTGGGCTGATCGCATTCAAAGTTCTTTGTCGTACATTCGGTATCTTCAGCGTATTTTTAGGACTTGATGTAAACACACATTTTCATATTTCTGCAAACGGTGTGTACAGCATCACTGATTTAACATTGGAGCAGAAAAGCTAGAGTTTTACTTTAATACATATTTCATTGGAGTTTCATACCGAAGAGGGCTAACCAATTGCCAGAGTTTTACTTTTATACATATTTCATTGGAGTTTCATACCGAAGAGGGCTAACCAATTGCCCATCTTGTTTTGATTATACGGCAGCTGATTACTTCTTCCGTACTATATGTTTCGGTAACAGATTGCTCACACCCTCCACTGATTGATCGTAAGCATAAGTTCGGTAAATTATTTTTTTTTATTTCGTCTTCCTCTTCTTTCGTGGGAGCATAGCATTGAACAATAGTTATGTGTTGGAGAATAGAAGAATTTTAAGAACTTTTATTTTTAACGATTCTAAATCATATCATAAATACAAGAGGAAAAAAACAGCCGCATTGTCCGGGGTTTCAATCCGGGATCTTCCGCTTTCTGGGCGACTGCTCTTACCGCTGAAAAAAAAATTTGAATTTACAATTTATTTACTGGTTAATGCCAGCTGAAAGCAATCCTGGTTTAATAGACCAGTTAAAAATTAAAAAATATATGAGAGAAAATCATCTGTCTCGTTAGCTCAGTTGTAAGAGCAGTCGCCCGGAGGGGGCAGGTCCAAACCCCGGAGGAGGCGGTTGTTTTTCCTCTTGTATTTATGATTTGATTTAGAATCGTTAAAAAGTTAAAAATAAAAGTTCTTAAAATTCTTCTATTCTCGATCGCTGACCTATTCTAACAAGTGTGGGCTCGATTCTCGTCGGGGAGAAAATAAATAATAGTTATGTTATTTAATCGGAATTTAGGCAAATAATAATCCTCTTGTTTCCAACTAATTAGACTGAAGCAAACTTCCTTCCTGGAAGTAATATCAACGATCTGTTTATAGTCTTTGACTGATGGCTTTCCTGAGTATATGAATCTTACCCTGTGCAACATATCTGTAATCTCCCCTCCCGAGTCATGCCATCTAGCGTCACTTAGTCCCATAACCCTGATATTGTGCAGGTTCATCGCAGGATTTCATCAAACTTCCATTAGGGAGTAGAGTTCTCAAATTCTTTTGCCATATGTGTTTTTCTTTTGTTAGTACTTGTACTGATGTTGCTGTGAAATAGAGCTTTGGTTTGATTGCTTGTAAGCATCTGTTTCACTTTTAAACATAAAATTTCCTGATTTATTTTTGTGATAGTTCTGTGTATGTGGAAAAGCTTTCAATCCTTCCACCCATGTTAAACGGGAGAGAGATCTCACAATCAATAGGTAGAATTAATATCGATGATTAATTTTGTTAAATTTTTCTTAGTTTCACGTGCCTTTGTATCGTGCTACATGTTTATTTTAACATTTATGTACATCGCATCAGTTCTGCAAACTTGTGTTGATATGGTCAATAAAAGTCAATAATGAATTTTCCAATTTTTTCAGGTATCTTGGCATCACTCGACAAAATCGAAGGCCAAATGGACATGACGCCAATTTCTCCCTCTCAAAACAGCATTACACCGCAACAGACCATCGATGACATCAACAGAAAGACCAGAGGACAGAAAGTTGTTAAAAATTTCAATGAATTTCTGAATTTTGCTTCAATGAATAAGAGTCGCATATCTGATAAGCTAGTCACAAATAGCAAAGTACATTCCACGTTGTATAATGTAAAGGACGCAAAACAAGTTAGCAAACAACATCGTCCACTGATAAAACTTACAAAAAATTCCTTCGATGAATCAGACTCTTCCATTCTAGACACGGCGGTACTTGTACATGAAAGCCAACAGCAATCTCAACCTACTCCTCCTCCTTCAGGAAAACCTTTACAATTACATCTGACAACTATAGTTGCCCAAACACAGCAAAGTTTGGATGGAAGCAGCCCCGACGATAGTCAAGATTACTATCCGATGACAACGTCAATAACTCGAGAATTGCGTCTGGATCTAGAGAATTTGGATCGTCAGGTATTTGGAGATGCTGGCATGATTGAGCGAAACAAACTTTTGCATGATTCAGAGATAGAATACGAGAAACTGGGTAAGGACTCTCTTGATTTGCTTGATGTTCGAGATGAAGAGATAATATCGTGCCCAGCAGCGATTAGTGATACAATTGTTGTATTACGAAACAGGGAAAAGAAAAGTAATGAACCCCTCAAGAGAATAAGTACGTGCAGTGCTAATACTGATATTTTTGTATGGGAGAACCCTTTGCATCAGATGTCTGGTGCTTCAAGTTGTAACTTCAATGAAATGGTGGAAAGTAATGATGAGGAACATGCTATCAGAAGTTTTATTAATGGAGTACAAGATATTAATCAAACTGTGAACGCTATGACCCCCGATGAACAGCAGGACTTAGAATATGACGGTGAAATAGTCATCGAGTGTGATGGAAATGAGCTGCGAAAATCTGTAACGCCACTACGACTCATCCAATCGAAACTATGCAGCTCAAGGGAGCGTGATGATTCAGATTCTGATAATACGGACAGTTGGAAAAATACTGTAAATCTTAATCCATTCCTGCAATCAAAATCATCGATGCAAGATTTTGTTGTAAATACATTTAATCAGGGCGAGTTACAAACGCAGCTCCAGCCGCTGCCGCCTCCGATGGAGCTAGTAGTCAACCCCCAATTTGGAGAGGAAGCGGCAGAGGCTAATGTTGTTAGTTTTACTAAAACTAGCAACAATATTTTACCCTCTCCAAAAGAATTGGGTGGTGGTAATCCGTTTTTGATTTTCCTATGTTTAACACTTTTACTCCAACATAGAAATACAATCATGAAAAGTGGAATGGACTATAACGAGATGGCTATGCACTTTGACAAAATGGTGAGGAAACACGAGGTGACACGTGTCCTAAATCAAGCACGACGCATGTATTTTGAATATTTGAAAACTCAAAACGCCATCGTATCTACTTCCGGTAGTGAACCTGCTAAGTCGTAAATTTTGCTGTGCTACGCTTATTAAAAGTCTGAAAGATAATTTTTATCTTGCTCCCGTTCTTCGCGTCTTTGGATTTTCAAATTTACTCAATCAATAATTCCTTTCGGTTTCTCGTGAACTGTATACACTCCTTGAAATGTTCAAACTTCAAATTCTTCGGTGTATTCCGACTTCAAACACATACCAAAATAAAAGCAAAAACAAAAATTTCGTTGTGATGGTATTTTTAAAAGGAACTAGCATAGTCAGTTAGTTAACGTTTAGTTTAGAGATTACCAAAAATGTACTTAGATTCGCTAACTCGTAATTAAATAAAATCTTAAGAAGAAGATTATGAAGAATAAGAAGATACACATTTTGTTTTGTAATTATTTTATTTGCAAGAATATACTCTCTTTGAAAAAAGTGAAAAGTTTTGTTTTATTAATGCTTCATGACCGGCATATACATGTACAAATTTGAAAGTTGATACAATTGAAATTGTCTATAAAGTAATTGAGAAATTTGGGTGGCGATACGCGAGTTGGAATTGCGCAGACTGCACCCAGGTGGAAAACTAAAGTGTAGTAGTAGACACCAGTTATATTCTGACTTCACTTATATATGTCAGTGGGACTGCCTGATTTTCTATTTCATATGGCTCAACTTTTGTTGGCAGGGGTGTGACAATTATCTTAATTTCAAGTTTTACCTTCGCTTTAATATTCGTTTAAAAATTCAACAAATTACAGATGCATTAGATATTATTTCCATTCTTGGAAGTTTATCTCCTACAACATCAAATATTTCTTAAACATGATTTTTAAAGAAATAAAATTAAGCAATCTTTGTCTGCCTGTCCCTAAAAGTAGGTATGGGAGACAGAGAAAGGATTATAAATATTGTATCTACTTCTATTCTACATATTCATTGGAAAAACCACTGAACTGAAAGTGGACTATGGTGGATTTTGTATAGAATTTATTATTTGAAGTTCAGCGGAATAAAGTAGTTAAACCAAAAAGAGACAACTTAAGAAAAGGTGACGGACGGACAGCGAAGTCTTAGTAATAGGGTTCCAGTTGTTACCCTTTCGGTACGGAACCCTAAAGACGATAAAACGAAGAAATCATTGAATCCTACAATGATAGCAAGTACAGAGTAAATATTATAGCTCAAATGACATAAAAATATACCTTCCGAACAAGTACAAGGCGACGGCCTATTCATTAATTTCAGAACACTCTTGACTTAGCTGCAATAAATGCGTCGATCATATATAAGGAAAGATCTCTGAAAAAATTTCCCGTAGAGCTTTTCTGCAAAAGTTAGCAGAGGAGCTTACGTATATGAGGACTGAAAATGTGCTATCTACTACTGTGTGTAATCTAGAATTTGGCCATTGGACATTGGGAACATGTACTACCTGAAAAAAGAACCTATATGGACAGCTAAAATTGAACAACATTGCAGGAAATATTATTGGCATTATCATTTCATAAAAATCTGTATAAAATATCATTATCATTATCATCTGATATAGGAGTCAAAATAACTCCATCTTGGCATCTAAGGGGTTTACATAGTTTGTACCGGGCATTCTAGTGTTAACTGACTAGAGGACGATTATAGGGAGGTTGGCTTGGATGAAGTAATCACGCAAATGTTATGTTTTTCAATATGTGCAGCTTCCATTGGACTAATTGCGGAGAGCATTCGCTTTATTTGCAGCAGTTTAGTTTATTTCCCTGGCTTTTCGTCGTATGGAATCGAATCAGTTCAATAATTAAATTTTTTTTGCAGGACTACCATGTCTCTTGAAATTTTTATTGCTTTGAGTACCTACATCAATTCGTTTGCGCGCTTCTATGTTGGATGAATTCTTCAATATTTCAATTTATAGTAGGTACACCATATGTGGTGCAGGCGTCGTACACTCCATGAATGCAAAGTTTTAAGATAAGAGATTTTATCTCTTAACATTTAATTCAAATCTTCAAATTCCAATTTGGATGTTCAATTTCCATGAAAGACTTTTCATGGTTCATAATTTAGGAATTAATTCCGTCAATCATCGGAGGTTGATTACTACATAGCGCCTCCTGTTTGTCGCGCTTTTTAAGTTGCATAACCGACAGAATAATTACGAGAAGTTCCTCGCCAAAGATAACACAAATATAGCATATCTTTTAATGGTAAATTTCATTACAATCCACAAAGCATGAAGGCTGCTGTTTAATTGAGTAATTAAATCATTTACTGAAATTTTCACAGTCTGTGTGGAAAGTGTTTTCAGAGGCCTCAGTTCGAGTCAATAAATAGGACAAATTGATAGTGAGCCGCTTCGCCGCCGCACCGTGCTTGCTGATTGCATTCAACTTAGTTCGAGGTTAATCATTTCGTAAAATATAATATCGCACGTAAGTCTTACTTTAGACATCGTCATCTCTAGAGAGTCTAAATAGCTAGATCATAGATATAGCTCTAAATTTAGCCGGATCTCTAGAAGATTTAAATATTGGACCAAAATAAAAACAGTTACCTACCTTCTAGTTATATACAAAAGTTACATAACTTTTTAAGACGTTCTTCAACGTCTTAAAGAATAGTGTTGTAATGCCCAGCATAGTCGTCGACGTCTTCGTCTTCTTTGTATCATTATCATTGTATACTGTCGGTTGTTGCGCTTGCACAGACTCGAATTTAATCTAGTTTTTCGTTGTTGTTGCTGTGCGAGTTCAACTAGATTTAAGGCGAGGCCAGATTTAATTAATTTACCATCCATGTGCGGCAAAGGATATGCATCTTTTTTGGTTATTGCGTTGACCTTTCGGTTATCGAGACACAATCGGACCTTTCCAGGCTTGCGAACTAAAATTACTGGGGAATTCCAGGGGCTGTTAGACTCCTCGATCACTCCTAGTTCAAGCATTCTGTCCAGTTCTTCATACATTAATCTCTGTATAGATGGTGAAACAGGATAATATCTTTGTTTAATGGGTTCCGCTTCTCCAGTGTTAATTATATGAGTTTCCAGACGGGTTTTTCCCAATCCCAAAACTGAGAAAGGGGGGAATTTGGCTATGACTCTATCCAACTGAACCTTTTGATTCGCAGACAAGTCGTGCAAAATCTCTGCGGCTGGAGTTGGCAAACTCGGAACAGGCTCTAGTTCAGCAATTAGATTCGGAGCTATTTTGAACTCTCTCCAAAAGTCTACCCCTAAATATAACGGCTGACTAAGACTGGGTGTGAGAAATAGGGTGACCTGTTTAGTAATGGTACCATAGGTAACTGGCACTCTAATATATCCGGTTATAGGTTGTTTCGCTCCATCCGCGGTGTTGACGGAGGTGTTTAATTTATTTATGAAAATATTTGGGATTTTCTCGACGAATTCATATGCGCCGATGCCTAAACAACTAATGGAGGCGCCACTATCTAATAGGCCTACTAGTTCGTGTCCACCAATTTCCACTTTAGCATAGGGTCGACTATCGGAGGAGTTTGCTAGAATTGATGATATTGCTTGGCTATTCAATTCCTTCTTTTCCTGGGCTACTCGTCTGATACGAGTCACATATCTAATTTTTCTATCAGAGTAGGCGCGTCGGACAGGTTTTTCTTCACTGAAGATTCTGGCACGAGCTTCATTGTACTTGACCCACCTTTCCTGTAAGGACAAGGGTGCAGATAAGGTTACTTTCGGAGTAATCGGGTTCGATCTAGGTAGTAAGATTGGCATAGTGTGAACCGATTTGGACAATTCAGGGCTGGTGTTTATGGTCTGGACGGGGCTGGTTCTATAGCTCCGCGCGAGCGTGTTTCCCCGCCCTCTTTCACACTCGCTCGGCGGTTTACCGCCTGACATACTGGGCATTTTGGCGTTGTCACTTCAGCTAAGCCGCATCTGTAACAAAACAGGTGTCGAACTGAGCTAATACAATCATAGAACGCGTGACCTTCCTCCCGGCAGTTCCAACAGATTAGGCGTTTCTTCGTTTCGGAGCTGATCGGTGGCAATTCACTAATGTTCTCGTTCACTGAATGGAGTTCTGGATACGGTCTGTCTGACATGGGTACGTTCAACTCGTGAACTCTGATTCTTTCTCGCTTTTCAAGGTCTCTCGCTTGTAGCCAACGCTCAGTTTCGAGACAGGTCTCACGCAATTGACGCATCGTGACTATTGGCTGTCCTATGACCATTTGACCCAGACGAGGATGAAGTCCATTCTTGACTATTCTGACTGACTCTACTTCGTCCAAAGGACGTCTCAATCTATTTTGTAAACTAACAAACTGACGTATATGCTGGTCGAAACTGACAGAGCCTTGTCTTAGTTCCAACATAGCTTTAATAATTTCTAAACCGTTATCTAGACTCTTGAACTATTGCTTAAGACTTTCCTTCAGAGCGGTCCATGTCGGATATTGATTTTGTCGGCGAAATTGCGACCAATACCAGTCCTCTGCTCGATCTTTCAGAAGTCCGGCAATATTTTGACACAACTCGGCGTCGGAGATGTTTCCGTCTCGCGCTCGCGTTTCCAGGCGGTAGATAAATTCGTCCACAGTCAAGCCGCTGGTATTCCCTGAGAATATCATATTCCAAGAGAGTACTATCGAAGGTCGGCGTCTGGGATTATTCAATTCAGCGCGATTATGAAGTATATTTCGCTCCAGTCTCTCTTGCTCGGCGGCTCTCCATTGCTCAAACTCTTGTTGCAGACTTGGATTCGGATTAATTCTGGGTACAGGTAATGGGTCTAGATTGTTAGGGATAGGCCAGAAAAATTGCTCCCGGCTGTTATTGTTTCGATCCCGGGGCTTGGAAATTTCTTGCCTGTCCTGATGACTTCTGGCTGGTGGTGCACTATTCACGGGGTCTTTAGGGAACTCTAAGGTGTTTCTCCAATTACGTGACTGGGTATTTTTGGATACTTCCTCTCGAATGATCCGCGCAACTTCATGCTTCAAATTATCAAAGCGACATGCTAGTTCATGGTCCATCAGGGTCTTTAATGCTTCTCTAGCTGGGGATTGTTCGTGTGGTTGTGGGAAACTGAGACCTGAGGCTTCGTCTCTCCCTGCTGGGGGATGCCACTCGGATACTGTTGGCGGCTCATCTCGTAACCGTTCTCGGCTAGCGAAAGTTTGATTGAGATTGACTGATGGCAGATTAAAGCTGGTAGGTGTAGGGTTATTGGAAAGTCTGTCATCTGGAAAGCCATGAAAGGACTGTTCCTGTGACAGCGAGGAACTGGCTCTAGAAGTAGAAGGTTTCGCTCGGCCCTGGCCTCGCTTCGGCACGGCTCCTCGTTCTTTAGACGGTGTTCGGAACATGTCTTACTGAGTTCCGAATGGGGGGGGGGGCGGAATAAATGACGTGTTCGACACTCGATTGATTGGACTTTGTATATATATATACAATTGGACTTGTGAAAATACGCAGCATAGGGCACTAGGCAACTTATAATTGCTAAATCCTAACACTACTGTTTATATAATTAACTATTGTTAATTGATTGAATCGGAAATTTGAATAATTATCATGTTTCGTGACCGTCTGTCTCCTTCCACACTCCAAAGATAGCGTGAGATAAAAAGGAACATTTTTCATACGGATGAGAAAAGGTATAATGAGATTACTAGATGAATAAATTTGTATTTGTATCTGTATGAACAAAAAATAAAAAAAATGTATTAATAGTTATGTCTATAAAATACCTTCACAGATAAAAAGATTATATGTAAGGCTTTACAGAGAGATATAGATAACCGATGAAGACAGGGGCACGAGCAGCCGTGAAATCTCTCGTTTATTTTTTTTTTGTAATTGACAACTTCAAGCGAGCCGACGCTGATGACACAGCTCCCGTGTGCAGTGACTCGAAGCGTTATATCCGAAGCAGTCACAAGTTGCGCGAGGCCTCTAGTGCAGTCTTCAGGACATAATTTCTTCTCGTTTCAATTATCGCGATCGTTAGAAAATGTTTCAGGGCCGCATGAGTACTGGACTTGAAGTCGTGAGCTTAAGTCGGCACCTGAGATACTCTTTCTCCATCGAACTTAAACGCCACCATGATGTTGAAGTGATGTTGCATGAGTAAGAAGCAACAGCCTGCTAGTTTCAAACCCGCGTTTCTGGTCTTCCTTATCAACAAACATCCTTCCTCAATACTAACGTGTACTATCCCTCTTGAAGCTATCTGGGGTGTATCTTGAATAAGACATCGAAAAGACTCGAGTTGGCTGAGGATGAGTATGGCTAGTCGTTGTTAGCAGGGGCCAACTCGTTGGGCGCCATATTTATGTCGTGTTGGTGTTTGGTTTGAATTCAAAGCTGTCAGGACAATGGCTCAGTGCAGCACCTCATTAGGCCTTGTCACAGGAGATTACAGCTGACACCATACACAGAGCTTCCTATTGCGAGGGGGGGTATGAAGCCAGGGTGCCTGCGCTTGTTGACAGTGCACGGACTAGCTCGTCGTCAGGGGTGTGGAATCTTGGTCCCCTCTAATAGGTAAATGAGTTCGCAGGCTGTTTGTGGCCAAGGAAGCTGGGGAGGAACTATCTCAGAGTTCACTTCCTTGAGGTAACCACGGGGATATAAAAATAGTACAGACAGGGGAATGGTGCTGGAACAGGCCGTAGGCATGTTCGAAATGACTGACCGGACTCGGCTAACATCCGGGTATCAGTCTGGCGGGAGATGTCCACAGCGTGTAGCTATGACATCTATAGTGGAACTGACCCACCCACGTACATCGATGGCCCGCCGCCATCGATCCCATACTAAATTAGAAAGACTGACGGAAAGGAAAGAGGTAGACAGGCTACCCCATCTTGAGTTCCTCGAGGGAGGTCGGAGACAGACGGGCGCCTAGGCAACTCTTAGCTAGGATACATTAAAAAACTATATAAACAGATCAGGACTTTACGAAAAAAAAACTATGCCTTTCTTCAAAGGTGATATATCTTTTTATTAGGTGCGAGCGTCCACCGTACATCGACTGAAGCTCATACAGATCAGAATAGCTATTATAAACTCAAATCTAATACAAAAACAAAAAAAACAAGAGACTACATGAAAGGCTTAGGCTCCAACTACAATTATACACATGTCCAGAGGGGACTTAACCTACAAGGTATTAATCTGTACACATACATATCTAAATCTTGCTAGCCTTATACTCATTCTCCACCTGTGACTTATTGCTCATATGTATCTATAGGTATATATATATATATAAATTGACCAATACTATCGATCCCAACAAGGTAGGTACAAATTATTTTCACTTTGCATTAATATCTAGTTGAACAAAAAGAAACTCTTATTCCTTTCATCATAGGTGATTAAGACATAATTTAACACTATCTAACGTCATATTAAGACAGCTAATAGTTGCTGATATAAAACTACTAAAATCTCTTTACTGAGATACTATTAGCGTTATGTGGCGACACCCCCTATTTATTGCTATAATTACTAATATTTCTGATCAGTAACAGGTGGACAGGAGCGAGATCGCAATCGATAGGCATGCCCATGCGTCAGTATTGTTACGATATTATTTTAAGTTAGGTTATTCCTTGGATATATTCACTGGATTCTCGTATTTTTTTATCATTAAATTGTTTCTTTTGTCTTTTTTTTTTCTTTTTTTTTGTATAAATATATATGTATATATGAAGATATTTTTATATAAAAAAAATTTATGGTACTCACTCAGCCGCTCCCAGGAGGTGAAGCTTCATCCGCTGGACCGACGTGCGTTCCTGTAATCTTATTTACACAAAAAAAATTTAAAAGGCCGATATTCGCTACGCCTGGCACTTTGTTATATCAAGAGACTACGTCCCTCTCTATCGTGCGGTTTCCTTCCTATTCACCTTTTTGACCTCATTGACCTTAACGAGCTCCTACTATATCTAGTACCTAAAGATTCTACTTGACCTATAAGACGTGATTATTCTGGCATTGGATTAAGTTGTGGTGACCTCCGGGTCTCTTCCTTTTTCCTTTGTTATTTTTGTAGATATACCGCTTCAGGGTACTTTCCTTCAGTGCTTTTATTTGCACTCCTTCTATTCCAATGCTTGTTACTTTATATTTATATGTTTTTTTGTTTTCTTTTTATTTTGGTATTTGTAGCTCCGACTAACTCCACAGCTCTTGCTACCGATTCTATTAGAGCCGAGTCGGTTTATCTGGCCCGTTTGGGCTTCCTATTGGATACACTTTGGACCTTATAATTAGGCGTACGAAGTAGAATGCCCAAGCTTGGTCTGATATTATTAGTTCTAATTCTGCCAGCGGAACACGACTGGGACCTGAGCTGGAGAGTAGGTAATTCATACTTGAGCCTTTTTGGAGCGTTCGGAGGTATCACTAAAAGGTGGTAATTAAAGCAAATCGTACGCAGATATAAAAGACTATGAAATACCTTACCCATTGATAGAGCTCGATTTCTACTATGCAATTTCTTACTTAAGGAGTGTATATTTTCCGGGATGCACGCGGATTTTCTTAGATCTTCTAATCTGAGCGGATTACAGGAACCGATCTATGTAAGGTTAGACGTGAAGTGACAGACACTCTAGAACATTCAGCCATGTCATCTGGAGTTTGACGTTTATCGATACTCGAATCGAAAGCTTAAGGACCGTCTTCATGAATGTGCCGGAGTTAGTTTCCGTGCGAATAGCGACCTGCCAGAAGGGTTAGGAGGAAGATTTACTTTTCGCTTATTTTAACCTCGCACTTTCTACACTAACTGACAGCTAGTATTCGTCTTACTATAGTCTGAAACTATGCTCACGTTACAAATGATCACTGAGAAATACGTTTCTTTATCATTTTTACTTAGTTTACAAATTTTTAATAGCTTTTCACAAATTCACAAAACGATCACTAACAAATTTATGGAAATTTGGACAGGACACGGTCTGTCAGAACAGCTAAATAGTACATTTATAAAATTCACAAACAATTACTAATCAACTCCACTTTAATTATCTCTAGTGGTTCGCAAACTGCAACCGTCCTGAGTCGTAAGTGATTAACAATTTCAGGACTGTAATCAAACCACCTTAGCAATATAAAGTATTTTTGCAAGCTCTACTGGGCTTTGTTGAAATTTAATCACAATTTCATTTATTTAAATGCATGGTATTCTTCAGGCTGAACTACAACAGACGTAAAAACCTTTACTAAATTGAACGAGACTCAGGTTTACTTACGAAAAATTATATTTATATTTTATATATTTTTAGCCTAAATATTATATCATTCCGTAAGAGTTATTAACTTATTATCTTGATATTTAATGTTTTCAATTTTAAAAAGTGGTAAAAGTGAAAAAATTAACAAATGGAAGTTGATTTATTTGAAGACTGGTGCTTTCTATTAATTCGCAGTACCATTTCTATTCCATTTTAATTTTTACATTGCACTTTAAATCATTTATTAATAATCTAATAATCTTTGACACATCGCGTTCCTACGGAATCAGCGATTCTTACCGCACTTACTGACTGCAATTTGTCTTTTGAGCTGAAAACACAAAATTTCGGATATAATTCGAAATTTCTTTCTTTATTTAACTTTACAGTTTACTCTCACGAATTCACAAACAATATTATCAAACCAACTATTTAGTTATCGTAGTACTGTACGTCTAATTATCGCAATCCAAATAGCTCACTTCCTTCACTACACTGTCTGAAATCGAACTTCGCCTGGATGTGAGAAGCGCCGTATTTATACTCTACAAATTATACTAGAACCTTCCTGAATATTCCGTTCTCCGAACCCAAAGTTTACTAAGATGTCACTAACCTACAGTTGTTTCCAGTTCCAGCAGATGTCGCTTGTGTAGCTTTGTAGCGCGTATCACTGCCCCCTTCTTAACATTGTTCGTCTCGAACAACAGGTGGTCCACGGTCTTGCTGCTCGCAGTATTTACACAAACGATCCAGGTGAACGATTTTCCGTTTGCCTCTTGAACCACGCTGAATCCTGTATACTACGTCATTAATTCTAGTAGCCACTGAATACGGTCCGTCCCACTGTTGTTGTAATTTTGGAAAACGTCCCTTACGTCGGCTCGGGTTGTACAGCCAAACGAGGTCACCTTCATTGAATCCGGTTGAATTAGCACGTAAGTCATAGCGGGTCTTCATCCGATGAGTATTTGCTGCTAGTTTCGCTCTCTTGATCTCGTACAGATCGACTAACCGTTGTCTGAGCTCTGATATGTAGTCTTCAGGTAAATTTTGCCCACCTCTGGGTGTACCAAACTTGAGGTCGCTAGAACGGTTTGTCGCACAGAAAAAATGATTATAACCAATTTTATAAGATTTCGTATTCTGAAGAAGTTTTTGGTACAATAAAAATATCTTGGACTGATCGTTTTCAAAGTATACGTAAAAAACCTAATTTTTATATGGCAACACCAAGAAGGAGTTGCCCGATTTAGTCCATTTTTGACATTTTATTTGCTAATGTAGTAAAAACACCATGTACGAAATTTCAGCTCTCTACGTCGACGCGTTAGGCAGTGTCCAAATATATAGCGGAAAACGAAATTTTTATATGGCAACCCCACGAAGGAGTTGCCCGATTTGTCTCATTTTCGAACTTAATTTTACTTTTTTTTTTAAAGTCCGTGTACAAAATTTCAGCCCTCTAAGTATACGCGTTCTCGAGTTATCGTGCGCACGGACGGACGGACGAACGGACATGCAAAAATCAAAATAACTCTTAATATTATGCGTGGGTGTCCAATCCATTTTGCTCTACCATCATTATTTCTAGGTGTTACAAACGGAATGACAAACTTAGTATACCCCTATAGATTTCATCTAGGGTATAAAAACGACTCTTCGAGGTTTGGGCAAATTGCACCCAGGTACCCACGATCGCTTTAAAAGCTCTTTTTGTTTCTTTTGCTTTCTCACGACGTTGAAAAAACGTACGTGAGAAAATGTAAAAAAGTTTTGATGCGAGCTATATGCATCAATGGAAACTGTAACCCGATATGCACTTGTGCGCCCGTCTTGAAATATTAATTTTAAGAGGGCGCGAATAATTTTGATAATTGTATGCATGTATGTACATACAATTAGATTGGATTAAGTAGGTAATGTACGTATGTACATAGTACATACGGAAAAAAAAGTGAGAAGACACTGTATGTAGGTAAGTATGCATACCGTGTGAGTGGAATGTGTGTCTGATAACAAAATGCAATTTATGCTAAATTGCGTTTTGTTATAATGTGGGAATGCATTTATAAATGCATTTTGAATTTATATTGAAATTTTTAAAAAGAATTAGTTTTTTATTTTCAGGGTCTTTTATGTGGTACATCAATATATCGTATTGGACGATTTGGATTTGAGCCGAGCTTACCATCAAGTTCCTATGGCAGAGGAAGACATAGTCAAAACTGCAGTGATTACACCTTTTGGCCTTTTCGAGTTTGTTGTGATGCCTTTCGAACTAAGAAATGCCACACAAACTTTCCAGAGGCTAATGGACAATATCTTCAGGGACCTTGACTATGTCTACTGTTATATAGATGACATACTTGTTATGTCAGAAATACAGCAACAGCATCGAGAAAACTTGCAAACAGTTTTACAAAGACTCCAGCAGTATGGTTTAACAATGAACAACAATAAGTGTCATTTCGAAAAACAAGGCCTAATTTATTTGGGCTTCATTATAAACGCTAATGGCTGCAAACCACCTCCTGATCGAATAACAGCAATTCTCAACCTTAGTTAAGCTTCGTCGTTTCTTAGGCGTCATAAATTACTAAAGGCGATGCATCCATCGGGCCGCTGACTGTCAAGCCCCACTTAACGCGCTACTACATGACGCAAAGAAGAACGATAAACGTCCGGTTCTTTGGACAGCTGAAACAGAGGCTGCGTTTTAAATGTGCAAGAAAAAACTGACTCAAGCAACAGCTTTAGCTCATCCGATACCGAACTACAGCCTAGCACTCTCTACAGATGCATCGGATGTAGCTGTCGGAGCGGTTTTTGCACAAAAGGATGAAGGAGACTCTTCTTGGAGACCTTTCAAAGGCCGAGAAAAACAATAGTGTTTACGACAGGGAACTCCTGGCGATATACTCCGCTATTAACACACGCTGGAAGGTCGATGTTTTGTTATCAAAACGACCCATAAACCAATAATATTTGGTTTCCAACAAAAGGCAGCTTAGACATCTTGATTTTATTTCTCTGGAGAGACGAAATTTCTTTGAAATAGGAACAACAATTACCTACATCACTGGAAAGGAAATTGCGAAGTGGGAATATATAAATTATAAAATGTGTTAATGGTAAAATGGTTAAAATTAGGAGGAAAAAAGTCGTTAACGAGTATATCATACGGCAAGTCGCTAAATGTTTTTTTGCATTTTATTGATTAAATTTCGCAGTGCATACACTTCTCTACAGCGTAAAATATTTTAAAATATATATTAATTAGTTTATATAAAAATTCATGTAACATAATTTTCACTTTGCAAAAAACACAAGTTTTCAGTGTAAAATAAAAGTTCATGTGTTAGATAAATTAATTAAAGCTTTACTCAATATTGAGAAACAGCAACTTAACAAGCAATCTTAATTTTTTTCATTTCATCGTAATGTTTGATGCTCAATACGATGTGAGCAAAATAATAAAAGGTGCGTGCATCTACACATGACACACATTGGCAAAAAATCATTTGTCAAACATTTGATGAACAATTTAAAGGCAGTTGACAAATGTCTGATAAATATTTGTCATTTGTTTATCAAATGTTTTTCAAACATTTGTCAAACATCTAATAGAATATTTGTGTGAAAAATGTTTTCCAAATGTTCAGTCTTAATCATCTTTCGTCGTACTTGAACGGTTGAAGAAAGTTTTTGAAAAGGGAGATGGTGGAAGAGAAAATTTTTAACAGAAGATCTACTGTAATCTTTTGTCTAAAAATTTTCTGTTCCACCATGGTTGTGATTTATTGAATTATAAATTGACGATCTTTATGGTTTTCGAAATTTCGTAAGAATGTAATAATTCTATTAATTTTATTATAATTATTGTAGCCATTTAAACGCATATAAATAAAATAAAAGATTCGCAACACACTCACTCGAACACAATAGAACATTCGTTCATGTAAAACAGTTAGATTAGAATAGGCAGAAATAGTTTTAAGCTCTTATCAGTTTTGCAGTTCTGGTACAGCAGTCGGCAGTGCAGTAAGTCCCCTCTGTAGAATTTAAAATTAATAAAGTAACACGTTTAGCATTTTAATGTATTGAAATGTGGTTTTAATAATTGATAAAAGCCCCACATTTATCTTGTTCCATTTCTCATTATGATAAAGACCTATTAAAAACTTCCAAAATCAACTTTCACTTTCCACAACTGTAAAAACAATTGCGGAACGCCAAAGCACTTATCTTTTATTTGCCTCAGCCTATGTCTAGGCAAATAAACAAATTGAAGATAATTGCAATAAATTGCAACTCACTTGTAAAGTACAATAAAGGAATAGCTCTTAATTTATTCCTAGCGAAACACAAACCCAACTTCATTCTCCTATTAGAGATACTGAATAATATGCAAGTTTATGCTAAAACCTGTAAACAAAATAGGAGCAAGTTTACAAATAAGAACCCACGATTTAATTTCACCAAAGGTTTATTTGAAAAGAACTCACAATTCCAATACTTAATTGTAAACACAATTCAATAACAAGTTACTATAACAATAATAAAAATAAGGTTGTGGCCAATTCACCAATCTGTGGATAGACAAGATATATTTAAAGAGATTTACTTGACGGTCCTAAGCCACGCCAAGCTTACCTTTCAACACAAGGTATACATAATGTAGATGTAAATACTTGACGGTCCAAAGCCACGCCAAGACTACCTTTCAACACAAGGTAAAATATATATGAAAATACTTGACGGTCCAAAGCCACGCCAAGACTACCTTTCAACACAAGGTAGAATATATATGTAAAATACTTGACGGTCCAAAGCCACGCCAAGACTACCTTTCAACACAAGGTAGAATATATATGAAATACTTGACGGTCCAAAGCCACGCCAAGACTACCTTTCAACACAAGGTAGAATATATATGAGAATACTTGACGGTCCAAAGCCACGCCAAGACTACCTTTCAACACAAGGTAGAATATATATGAGAATACTTGACGGTCGAAAGCCACGCCAAGCCAAGACTACCTTTCAACACAAGGTAGAATTATATGAGAATACTTGACGGTCCAAAGCCACGCCAAGACTACCTTTCAACACAAGGTAGAATACATATGAGAATATGTACTTGACGGTCGAAAGCCACGCCAAGCCAAGACTACCTTTCAACACAAGGTAGAATTATATGAGAATACTTGACGGTCCAAAGCCACGCCAAGACTACCTTTCAACACAAGGTAGAATATATATGAGAATATGTACTTGACGGTCCAAAGCCACGCCAAGCCAAGACTACCTTTCAACACAAGGTAGAATATATATAAGAATACTTGACGGTCCAAAGCCACGCCAAGACTACCTTTCAACACAAGGTAGAATATATATGAGAATACTTGACGGTCCAAAGCCACGCCAAGACTATCTTTCAACACAAGGTAGAATATATATGAAATACTTGACGGTCCAAAGCCACGCCAAGACTACCTTTCAACACAAGGTAGAATATATATGAGAATACTTGACGGTCCAAAGCCACGCCAAGACTACCTTTCAACACAAGGTAGAATATATATGAGAATATGTACTTGACGGTCCAAAGCCACGCCAAGCCAAGACTACCTTTCAACACAAGGTAGAATATATATGAGAATACTTGACGGTCCAAAGCCACGCCAAGACTACCTTTCAACACAAGGTAGAATATATATGAAATACTTGACGGTCCAAAGCCACGCCAAGACTACCTTTCAACACAAGGTAGAATATATATGAGAATACTTGACGGTCCAAAGCCACGCCAAGACTACCTTTCAACACAAGGTAGAATATATATGAGAATACTTGACGGTCCAAAGCCACGCCAAGACTATCTTTCAACACAAGGTAGAATACATATGTGAAATAATTGACGATCCAAAGCCACGCCAAGACTACCTTTCACAACAAGGTATAAATATAATAAATATTTAATATTTATTATGAAGTGTAATTAATAATGAGGATCTTTCCTTAATGGTCGTTTGAGGAATATAATTTTACTTTGCTGCTTTCGGCCTTATATACTCTGAAGCTCCGTGAAAATAGTGAGTCATCCCTTGTAGAAGATGGCCGACATCACTGGTAAATTTCCCAAATTTATTTCCTTATCAGTGTGTCCAACCTTCAGAAGCGAATGCAAGAGTCCATTTGGTTACAGCGGCTTACAAATTATGAAATTGAAACTAATGTCGTTTTCGTTTGAACATCAGTTTCGCTCTGAAGGCAACCTAAGTGCTGTCAAAGCGTTCGTTTGATGCAAAAATGACGTCATGGGTTGCCTCTGGTGGCAACCGAAAAAGCATCAGTTTCACTCTGAAAATTTACTCGGGTACACTATGAGTTCACTCACACAAACAAAGTCTAGTTCTGATTTGATATTATTTAATTAATTTTAAAGTTAACAATTATTATTAAGACCACTCTGCTATAATTATATCATCCTAAAATTTATCAGCAAACAAATTACCAACCAGTTTTCGCAAAAAGTTCATAGCTACTTTGACGTTAGTTTACATACACAAGCGAACTTTTTCAGGTGCACTCTGAAACCGTTCGATTGAACGGGGTTGCCTCCAGAGCTTAGAATATAGAGAGTACAGGAAGTGTTATAAGTCAAATTTTGTGTAGTCAAATTCTGGTTGTGTTAGTATCTGTTGCCCCTGTAGTGAACGCTCAGTACAGCCGTGTAGTAGAATCAATATAGAGAGCGGGGCAACAAGATATATGGTTGAAAATATTACGTTTGCTCCCATGGAAAATGTTCTTATTCACTGTCACTACGCCATCATACTCAGGGAATTTCGCAGCTGTCACAAACGTAAACAAATCTCGGTGAAGGAAGAATTTTTTCGATATTTCGACAGCTAAACATAGAGTTGTCTCTTTCTTGAATATAATGCTGAGCTACTTCATGATACTCTGAAAAATCCACGCTCGTGCACACGAATTTTACAGGTATCAACACTTCCTGTTGTCTCTATATTCTAAGCTTCAGAGCGAACCTGGATGTTCAAACGAAAACGACATAAATGTCTGACTGCAGGCCGGTTAATATTATTCAACAGAGTAGGTGTCCAGATCTGTCAGATAAGTATTTCTATTAATATTTATTTCATAAATAAATTTTTGTGTTAATAATAAGAATTTTTTCTTTGTAATTTTATTTGTTTTCCTTTCAGCACTTAACTCCAGGGCAGAGCTACGTAATCACCTAATTTGTGAAATAAGAAATAAGTGCGAATAGATTGAAATTAACCAGTGTTTGTTGTTGTTGTTTTTATTATAAAAAGCATGTATGTGTTGCATTATGCTGCAACAGATACATTTCAACCTTCGACACAAACTTAATTTCGAGAAATTCTCGACCTCCCGCTCTAATAAGACCGAATCATCCCTTGGTACGGCTATACTAATTAAGGATGGGTTCAAATACGAAGACCACTCTGCAACATGGAACGCACCTTCCGATCATCTGGCCTTAGAGCTGACCATCAAACCAAACATGCCAGTGAGAATACTGACGAAAGTCCTACCCACCTTCACCGCCTTAGCAGATATCAATTGGAACAAAATCCCGGACATACTGGGGATTCTGTATCAACGCAATCTTCCTGCCAATAACAGAAACCGTGCGAACTCCGAAATCGACTCACAAATTGAGCTTTTCACGAATTGCCTGCAAAATAATATAGAATATTTTTCAAAACCTGTTCCTACAAAAAACTATTCTTTCAAAAACCTCCCGGCTAGCCCTCAAAACATGTACAAGTACAGACAGAAACTGCGGAAATCCTAAACCGCATAATGCACAGAACGCTCAATTTTCAAAAGGTAGCCTACTAATTTGTATTATATCAAGTCAAGTATTTATCGGTGATCATCGATGCGTAAACTAAAATGTTCTGCGATGAATAGTTCAGGAAAAGACTTGAAAAGTTTAAGCCAGGCTCACAGACTTTTGAGAACGGTCTGTTCCACGAAGCCAAGGCTCCCCAAAGTCATTTCGAATAGTAAAGACACTTTAATACTTCTACAGGAAAAGAGCGCCCATTTTTACCACCAAGGAATCTGTGACAGAATCTCCGCGATGTGGTGTATACGGTGGCAAAAAAGCAGCGAGTGGCTCGGTCCTCAAGAGCTAAATTTATTTTTCACAAGGTAGCCAGTTGCATTTAATTACATTTCTTCACCTGGTGGAGAATATCTGTGACAACTAGCGGTTTAGCCTTCGTGGAGTCGATAGCACTAAAGTTTTTGTGGTATTTTCGCCATTAAGTTTAATGCTGTAGGCGCTGATGGAATTTCCCCGAAATTGCATAATATCTAAGCTTGACTCGATCGCGCGATTCCGTACTCTATGCTTTAACTCTGTGTGTGTATGTGTGTGTGTGTGCGTGTGTGCACACATTCATATGTGTGGAAAACTGTAGCTCTATACATGGTCGACGCCTTCTGAGGCAGCTACCATGTATATAGTGAAAACAAAGGATTTGTATGGCAACACCAAGAACGAACAGCGCCATCTATCGTGTCCAAAACTATCCTATCTGTCAAGCTGGAACCAACCAAACACATTCAAAAATTTCATTGTAATCGGTTGGGCGACTTCGGAGATTAGCGTGTACAAACACAGTGACACTGGATTTTTATATATTAAGAAGAAGATATCACAGTCTGACAAGTGAAAAACTTATTAGAAGGCGCCCGCAACATTTCGAGAAATGGGATGACGTATATTTTTATTCTCGGTTCCGACTGTAGACATATTTGGCTATGATGGTTTACGTTGTCGAAACATTCTGCAACAATGGTTTTTGGATTTGATATCCTTCCAGCAAACTGGTAAATAAAAAGTTCTTCTTCTTTTCGCTTGGTTTCCACCATGCAAATTTCCTTTACAAGAATTCACAATTACAGCAGTGCTGACAACTTAAACATTTTCATCTGCGGCCGAATAGGCTTAAGTTTTGCGCTTAATCCACACCCGTGGCCTAGCTAAGCTCTGGCTTAAGCCTGGACTGTGAAACCGGCCTAAGTCATTTCTTTAGCACATATCTTGAATGAAGTATGTATATATACTTGGCAGGTCGGAATAAGCTTAAGTTGAACTCTAGTAAATACCAATGTATCGTTTTCTTCCGCAGGTTACTTGATTTTACTACTCTACCTCCAATTGTCTTCGATAATGTCGTACGCTGTTATGCAGGAAAGGTTCATAATCTTGGTACAGTTCTTAATTCTAATATGATATGTTGTGGCTATATCAACTCAAAACTATATCAACTTCAAAATCTATGCCAAGATACAATGTCATTCATCCATGGGCGTCTTGTTTTTCCTGAGTTAGACTCCTGTTGCATTAGAAAAGTAAATGTAGCCGCCTTTAATGATTGTATTAGATTTTTCTCCGGATTGCGCATAGGTATGACCATCTCCCATCTGAAGTTCGTTAGTGATGCCCACAATTAGGGTATAGTGTGTACTAGACTCCAGACAAAAAGTGTAGTAGATTAAGATAAAATGTACTAGAGCCTAACACAACACCACTTCGACATTAAAAGACTCCAGAGAACAAGCAAACTGACTTGCACAATTGCAATGCAATGCAAACTTCTCGAATAATGAAAAACTGATGCGCGGGATCGCTATACATGATAATATATGACATTCTTATTAAGAAAGATTCTTATTGGTTGGCTGGCGTTGTTCTGATGGGCGGGCCGAGCAAGCATCGGTCACGTGGTGCGTGAACTGAACGAAATATTCATTTCACCACCAAGTAAAGTTTGCGTCAATCTCAAAATAAGCGGTAATGTAATAGAAATATCGAAATAGGCTAAAAATCGGCTATCAGATAAGGTAAAATTATACTACAACTGCAACCGGGCTCGCACAATAAAATATGTAGTAGAATTCTGTTAGTGAGAAGCAGATTTTCTTTACTTGAAAATTGTAGTATATCTACTACAATTGTAGTAGGGGTAACAATAGTTCGTCTTGCTTAGTTGTGCACCGGAAATTTATTTGAAACGAAAAATGGTCTTTTCTGTATAACTTAAGTTTCAAGTTCAAGTTCAACCTTCCAAGATTTCCGTCATCTGTTATGGAGTTAGCATAGCAAATCGACCAAAAATCACAGAAACTCTGACATGACCATTTTTGAAATTTTACATACTTGGAGGGTTTGTAAAAACAAAAATACGAATTGAACTTTTTTGCGTACAATCACGATTTAAGGCATTTTAAAAATTTCGCAATAATTCTGTCCTGGCTTTCTTTAAGAATTCATATATATTTCTTATTCATTTGAAAGATGGGATTTCAAGTATCTTAAAAATATATATGGAAAAGGACATCAAGAATAAGGATTTTATCCTTTATCCTTGAATGTCCTGGAAGATGTACTTATGATTTTATTCATTTATTTTTTTATTTTTTACCTTACCTCTGGTTATGGTCAAGAAAAAGTGCAAAAAACACAGAAAGGGTTACATTTTTTGGTACAGAGTGTGACAGGTCATTTTAAAGGGAAGCTATTGGGCTTGTTAAATCCAATATACTCATAAACCGTTGGAAAGGTTCAACGATTATCTATCTACCGAAGTTTAAATTACTATCATAGGGTGTAACGTGGAGAAGTTACAGGATGGTCTTTGAAAACATATCCCATTATCTCGGAAACCGTTGGTATCTCCCACCACCACCCACACAATTTTTTCCCGATCCATAGCCTTCGGGGTGCAAGACCACATATACCTTGTGAAATTCCAAGTTAAAATTTTATTATGTTTTAGTGGATAATATTAGGTAAAAAATAAAAAAACATGAATAATATCAAAAGTACATCTTCCAAGATATTCAAGGATAACGGTTATATCCTTATTCTTGATGTATATTTTTTTACATAGCTTGAAATCTTATCTTTCAAATGAGCCATATTTCACTGCCTTAGTATGAATAAAACAATATATGTACATACATGAAGTTTTAAAGAAGACCAGGACAGAATTATTGCGAAATTTTGAAAATGCCATAACTGGCAAAATACACATTGTACAGGGAAAATTTTTAATTTGTATTTTAGTGTTCACAAACCCTCCAAGTAAGTAAAATTTCAAAAATATGAATTGATGATGGTCATGTCACACATGTTGCCTATTTGATATGGAATGACCCAATGGCGGGTTCCTATACTGTTCTGTCAATATGACCTTGGAATTTCTTACTTTGCGACATACAGAGGGCGGTGACATTTGGGGAGTTCATGGAATAAGTTTATTTTTCAATAGTAGTGCATTCTGGAATGGACCATAACGTGTTTAAGAGCGTGCCGAAAGCAAATATTTTTATAATTGCAGATTTGTATACATTTGATCGACTTCCTCAACACTTCAAATACGAAAAAATATGAATCACTCGACGTATACTTCACTTCAAATGTTGTGATCCATTCCGGAATGGACCAACCCGCCATATAAATTTTGTATACTTTTTTGGTACTGCATGCGACATTTAGTTCTTGTGCCATCTATCATTGATACTACCAAAGCTCACAAACAAATATGAGTAATGGTAAGGAAAAAGTGTAAGGAGAAAATTAAAAATAAATAATAAATAAATATTTATTTTTGAACTGTTGGTATATTTGAATTTCACTATTAGTTAGTTATATGCAGGCTGCGAAAATGCTCACTTACGAGCGGCTTATAACGTGGCTCGCGGATCCTGAAATGCTCCAGAGCAAGGGACATTTTTTTGAAAGTGGCTCTCATTCCCTAGCATGGGCTGTTTAGCGGCTCGTGCTTGTCAGCTGGGCCTGTTAGCTTCGTTACCTATTTGCTCTTTATTCATGCATGAATAATTTTCTTGTTTTATATATCGTGCTCATTTCAATTAGCCCAGTAAAAAAAAAATCCAAAATTTCTAGATATACATATAATAACATTTTTATGTTGAGGAGCCGGAGCGGAATATTGGGTCTCTCGCGAGCCTGATCGTTTAGTTTAGGCACAGTTAAACCCAGATGTCCAGACCTTATGGGGAACGTCACTGTTCAGTCAACAACTGAAATAGAAAGCACATTGCTTTGCAGCTTTTGCGAGAGATTCTATGCGAGAAACATGTCTCTTTGAGATTATTCTGGGAGCAACGCTTACGATACACCGCCTCAATGGTTATATATTTCTCCCTGCAACACTGTACCGTACGCTCGCTGTTTAAACTTGATTGTTTTTGAACTCTCTCACAGCCCTCGGCTTTTGCTTCAGTGATGCCAATCGGAATAATTGTTTCGTAGCAATAAAGTGTAGCCATTATTGAAAAAATGTAGCCAAATACGAGTATGAATGACTTTGTTTTCGATTCATACATACATATATATTCATTTTTTCATTTTACATAGTAGGTACATTTAATATAGCAAATAACATTAGCTTTTATATCGCTCTTACAAAAAAAAAGTAAAAAACACAACAGTTCATAGAAATTCTTAAAACAAAAATTAGTGTGAATATACTTTGAAAAATGAATGACTTTATAACACTTAAATTTTAGAAGTTTTCTAAATTCGGAATCCAAAAAGTTTTAATCTTTGGAACTAAACTCTTTGCGGCCATTATGGAATCTATGCTTTCAATTTTGAATAAGTTTGATTTTTTGTTTTTGATGTTATTCAGATCGGAAAATTGTCTTTCCGCGGTTGCACTGCTATGTGGCAAGCAAAGTAATTTTTTTATGAACCTTACCAGTTCCGAAAACATTGGGTTACCCAATCCATCCCTCATTTCACCAACTTGAACCCAATATTCAACAATATCACTTTTAATTTCTTTTCTGCAATCTTTTAACAAACGCCACTGGCTGTTTACGCTTTCCCAGTCTTTTCTATCCGTCAAATTAGGAAAAGCTTTAAGTAGAATTAAAATACTAATTTTTTCATCATGTATCAGCTCTGGATTTATATATGAAAGTATACTTAACTGTTTGTTTTCAAAGTTTACCCTTTTCAAGATCTGTTTGCATAATTCTGTATAGAAATTTAAAATGTTTCTTTTTACAGAAATAATAATATCTTCATTTATTTCATTTTCTAAATTGATTCCACCATATATTTCGTTTACCGGAATGAAATTGGTGGGATTAAATTCGACTGTATTGACATGTTTTACATTTTTAAGATAATTGGTCTTGACAAAATTCCTTAGTAAAGTGCAATAAAGAGCTTCTAAATTTCTTAATAGTTTATGAATTCTTACTTCCGAGCTTTGAAATTCGACGTTCATTTTATTTACTATGTCTAAAACATGGAATAAAAAAAAGATACATTTTGGTTTCATCATTCATTTTCTCTGCAATAGCTTTAGTTTTATCAGAGTGTTCCTCAAAAAAATGTGATGCGAAAAAAGATTGAGAGAGTTCCACTGTTCAAGCAATCTATTAACCACGGCCTCTAAAGAAAGCCAGCGCGTTTGGCATGGACGAAGATTTTTATGTGGTTTTAAATTGCAGTAATCTTGGAATTCTTTTAAATCTGTAATCCGTTTAGAGCTGTGAGCAAAAATATTATATATATCTCTTGTTAATTGCTCAATAGAATGAGGAAGTTTTTGACAAGCGTAGCTTGCACAGAGGTGAATCGAATGACATATGCATCCCATAAAAAACAGATTTGGATTCTTTTCTAAGAATTGCTTGAACACCATTAAATTCTCCAGACATTACGCTAGCGTTGTCTGTTGCTAGACCTATGAAATTGGTAACAGGAATGGAGTTATTTTGGAAAAAGTTTAAAACAGCAGAGCTAATGCTTTTCGCGTCCATCTTTGCTAGCTCAATAAGCGCTAAAAATCGATCTTCAATACAATTTTTCACATCGTTGAAAAATCTAACAACTAAAACTAAACCCTTACTACAGCTGACATCTGTTGTTTCTTCAATAACTAAAGAGAAACAGTTCTGTTTTAAATGTTTTATAACGTCTTCTCTACCTTTTTTACCAAGCATATCCTTAACTACGTACGATGATTTAGTTTTTCCGCAATGAATTCTGGCAATAATCTTCGAATCTGGAAAACATTCCTTTATAAAAGGAACAAAAGAATCCATAAATGAAAATGGAAGATTATGCATTATAAAAAACATAACATTGGCATATTCTGTAATTTTAACTTTCTTTTTAAGAATAAAATCATCAGAATTTTTAATTAAGCTGACAATGGAATGTTGGCCGCTATTTGCACTATAATTTTTTTGTGATAATCTGAGTGCTCATGCCTTTCAATGTAACTCTTACAGTTTGTTATCGTCTTTTCACAAACCTGACAAAATGCTTTCCCATCAATATCCTTTAACCAATTGAAGTTATCTTTCCACTGATAGCGAAGGAAACGAGAACGATTGCTTGTCGTAGTACTACTAGTACTATCTTGCATTTGCACTTCACCTAATACTTCAGACTCAGTTTCAGAGTCCACAATTTTACTATTGTTATTGCACCTGGAATTTCTTTGCATATGAGAAATACAAACAAATATTATCAATTTCAAAAAAACTAACCTTATTTGATTTACCGCCAAGCCTTCATCATTTGCGCTTTCCCTGTTATGATGATTATTATAACCTTCTACTTCTAAGGATGCGTTATTTTTCTGGTGAACCAATCTAGGTTTTTTAATTATAAATCTGAAAGAGCTCAGTTACTAAAACCTGTCAAATTAAAACGAACATTGCAAAGATCAAATACTGCTCCATTATGTTAATATTCACTATGAAATGGACGTGGACCACCTTACAACAGTTACAGTTTGTTATTGTCTTTTCAAATTAGAGAACCTTCCCATCAATATCCTTTAACCAATTGAAGTTTTTTTTGAACGGGTTCCGAAAAAAACGAGAACGATTGCTCTTCGTCTTACCTTGCACTTCACTTAATATAATACTTCAGATTCAGCGCAGTCCACAATTATACTATTGTAATTCGACCTTGTAATCTCACACAATCTCGGTTTTTTAATTATAATGAAAAGCCTGTTTATGCTTATTACAACTTGACAATGACAAATTAAAATGCAAATTGCTGTAAATATGAAATAGCTCTCCATTATATTAATATCCACTTTTGATACGCATATGGAGGCAAACGCAACGCCAAGTCAACGCCACCACAAATTCACACAATACAAGGGAAGAAAGAATAAGTCATTGTTTACAAAGCATAACAAAACGAGGCGCAATTAACACACATGAAAGCCACACCAACTGAACATGTACCCCACCAAAACCCTCGAGAATACTTCACAAGCCATGAAACAGACTCCCTCCCTACCACATGCGAGGCACAACGTAGTCCTTACATTCTAAAATATTTGCAGTGTTCTTATGTAAAACTGACAAAAGTTTAATTTGAATAGCTCTTCCGCCCTAAACTGCTATTCATACAGAAAAATGGTGTTCTGATAATCTTAAGCTTGCTTTCTTATTTTCGGAACCGTAATAAAATTTTCATACCTGTCCTAACAAAATTATTTAAAAAAAATTATCTTAACCAAATGACTACGATTCCTCAAACAAAAATTCTCAGCTGAGTAATCATTGTAATGTCGCTGTGCCGTCATGACATGCCGTGGGCTGATGATATCGAATGTAGCTGCCTACAGATTCAGACTCCGGCTGCACATACACACATGCAATTATTACTCAGCTGAGAGGTATTGAGCGTAGAATGGTAAGGTTACTTTGTAATCAAAACTATTTTATTATTTTGTTAAGTAAGTTATATCGAAATTCAGCCTTTGGGAAGGTAAGGAACCAAGCTTTAAATTACTGGAAGACTATTTTCCTGTATGGATAGTAGTTGAGGTTCTATGACATATCTAAAGCCAATATTTGGAACTTTTCCATAAGTATCAATATAGAACATTTTAGAAAACAGACTCCGAACGCACACATGTAGATTTCTGTTTCATGGCTTGGGAAGTATTCTCGAGGGTTTTGACACCACCAAAACCCTCGAGAATACTTCCCAAGACATGAAACAGAAATCTATATGTGTGCATACTTAGTCCGTTTTCTAAAATGTTCTATATTGATACTTATGGAAAAGTGCTAAACATTGGCTTTATATATACCATAGAGCCTAAACTACTATCCATACAGGAAAATAGTCTTCTATTAATTTAAAGCTTGGTTCCTTACCTTCCCAAAGACGACACTTCCTATATACCTTACTTAACAAAATAATAAAATAGTTTTGATTACAAAGTAACCTTACAATTTTATGCTCAATACCTCTCAGCTGAGTGATAATTGCATGTGTGTATGTACAGCCGTAGTCCGAATCTGTAGGCAGCTATATTCGATATCATCAGCCCACGGCATGCCATGACGGCACAGAGACATTACAATGATTACTAAGCTGAGAATTTTTGTTTGAAGAATCGTAGTCATTTGATTCAGATGAATTGTTTTAAATAATTTTGTTAGGAATGGTATGAAAATTTTATTACAGTTCGGAATATAAGAAAGCAAGCTCAAGATTATCACAACGCAATTTTTCTGTATGAATAGTAGTTTAGGGCGGAGGAGCTATTCAAATCAAACTTTTGTCACTTTTACATAGGAACACTGCAAATATTTCAGAATGTAAGGACTACGTTGGGCCGCGCATGTGGTAGGGAGGTGGTCTGTTTCATGGCTTGTGAAGTATTCTCGAGGGTTTTGACACCACAGTCTAAAAAAAGGCGGCAGTATTTTGGTTTTACTACATAGATCGAGGTGTCGTTCGCTTCGCTGTATGAATTTTTTTTCGCGAAAACAGTGTTGGATAAATTTATTTTGAAATTTCCGTGGCATAGCTAAAATGTAGCAAATCGGTAGTAGCAAAGTAGCAAAACCATTTGATTTAAAAAAATCATAGCCAATTTGCTACGATTGTAGCCAAGTGGCATCACTGTTTTGCTTTCAATTTTATCTTTATATCTCTCTCGAAAAATGAGAGTTTGGTAGATGGCTTATGAGAGAAAAGCTTTAAGCACATGTTTGTCGGTTAGCCGCAATAATTGGTGTCAGTTTTAAGTACGGTGGATGGTTATCTGTATTTTTCTTATTTGTGGTTTAGGTAAACATTTTTGAGCTCAGGCTTGCAAGCGGTAGCAATTTTAAGGCTTAAAGACAATTGCGAGGGCCGACGGCAAATGACCAAAAAAGTTCGCTGTCAAAGTTTTAAAAGCAAAGCGTCTTATGTGTACTCAAAATTACGACGGCCAGCTGCTCGCGGCCGACGAACTCGCCATCGGGATTGATCTAATTCTAATTTGGTTGGTCGTCGGCCGCTGCAGTACTACACACAAAATCTAAAGAACGAAATTATTTCGTATTTACTTTTGTCATTTTGAGGTTGTAGAATACCGCGCCAATTAAAAAAAACCAAAAACATGGAAAAATTGTGCGAAGGCACAACATAAGTTACAACTTACAAGATGAGCAGTATAGGCAAGTAAAAAAGATTTATATTTGGATATTTGGAGGCGGTTAAATACCAAATGCTAAAGTTGATTTAGTTAATTTCAGTATTTTCAATTGATAACTGTAGTAAAAGATAGAGGAATTTCAGCGTTATTTTTAAAAAAATATCGCCGGCAAGGTTACATATAATCGGGGAACTGCAGAATTTAGCATGTCATAATCGTCGGTCGTGTCAATTGTGTGTTCAATGTTTCTGCTTTGACAGCGGATTTCCGTCAGTCGTCGGCTATCAGCCGCTCTGTTCGTCGAAATTGTGTTTAAAGGCAGAAACACATCCAAGCAAGCCTCAGGCCTGGCCTCTCTCAGGCTTCCTCGCAGCTCGCCTCAAGGCCTGCCTCAGAGAAATGAAAACAAAATGATACCACCAGGCTCGGTGCTGTCATTGTAATTTTGTTAGTACATCTTTTGACAGAAGTTGGCCTGAGAGAGAAAAATTTTCAACATTGAGCAAAGCGCGCTTTGCGGCTAGGCCTTGAGGCTAGCTGCTGGTTTGGTTTTGTGCTACATCATTTAAAAACCCGTGTTGGAAATTTTGACAACACCTCGAGGAAGCCTCGAGGCCTGGATGTGTTTCTGCCGTAAGTCTTTACAAAGAGCTTTTCTAAAGCGCTCTTCCGAGAGCCGCTTATGAGCGAGAATTGCGTTCTTTGGTTAATTAGAAATTTGAAATAATAGGCTCTTTAATAAAAACCTTGTAAAATTTCTCTTAAGTATAAAAAACATATAAAAGTTTACTCTGAAAACAGAAAAAAACTGTAATAACTAAATCTAAAAAAGGACGCAAAAGGCTAAACAATTATACAATCGGTACAAGGGCTAAAATGAAAATTGTTTCATAATAATTTTGAAATACTAATTTTAAAGAAAAAGTCAGAGTTATGCTAAAATTAAGTGGTGTGACTATATCTGCATATAAGTGGCAGTTCCAAGAAGAGTTTCAAATGAAAAATTACCAAAATAGCTCACAGTAATTTATGTAAAACGTCCGAATGAGAAATTTGGAATTTTTGTACAAATAATTTTTTTTCAATGCGACCGATACCATCATAGAGTCTCGCGAGAGTAGCCTGTAGTATCGTTAACTTCTATAAACTTCCTTCAACTCAATATCTCCAACGGAGCGTTTGCTTTTCCCACAGCGGTAGCAACAGTTCCTAAGCATAATAATTCTGAACATTCACTCAACTTCCGCATTTGATTGAGGCAAGGATAAAAGAGTAATATCTAAATTACAAATCCCTTACCATTTGCTGCGTCCTTAAAGAAATTAATTTCCGCCCAAAACGAAATTGTGTCAGATTGTGAGTTCTCCCATTCAGATATATATATAGATATGGCACCAATAAGCGAAAATATTCGGCTAACTCGATAACGCCTTTAACATTTTGATTATCTTTCACGGTTTCACCGACATAAAGCAAATTTATTTGTTTTAGGATCTTAAAATTGTCTCTTTTTGTAATACTTTATACAATTTCACACTGAAAACTATCTTCTTTTATTGCATTTATCGCAGAGG
>CAWVNZ010001905.1:0-82739 GCA_963930735.1 Dioctria linearis | reverse complement strand
TGAAGAAGCTCTTGCCCTACCTTCTCGGTTTATTTATATCCGACCAAATGAACTCTCTCAAGGTTTCATCTTATTATGGTAATTAGTTAAGGGAGAGTGGGGTATTATGCTGTCGGCATTTGGTAATTAGAAAATTTTCGCCGGCTTATTTCACTACAAGAAAAGAAAATCAAGTAAATTTTCGGATTTTACGACTGAGAACCTGATATTTCTCCTGGAAGCGTGCGCTTATGTTTCAGCATGAAAGCATTCAAAGTCGTTATTTCTCTGATATTTTACCAGATAATGGTCACATTTAAATTTGCGAATATTAAGAAAAACATGAAGATCGCAATTCATAGAATTAATTTATGACCAACGGAGTACTTAAGGATAATCAAAAGTACTTTAAAGAGTATTATTTTTGCAAATTTTCCGGGTCTGTTATTTGGCATAGTATTTAAGGGGTAATAACTAAAAAAAAAAAAAAAAATAAGTGGAAAAGGAAAAACATAGATGAATACTTTCACAATTACTTTCGTTGTAATGAAACGGTACATAGAATCAATCACCTTAATGCACCAAAATTTGCGCAACTAAAATGTTTTTTTTTATCTCTACTACTCTGTGAACAGTTTTTATTTCAAGTCAAGCTTTATTGTTTAAAATCTTTAAAATTACCAATTACAAGACGATGCCATCCTACCATTTTCCAACCTCCGAATAGTGATAATATGATATCTGTCTCCACTACTACGGATATATTAACTAAGTAGAAGCCAAATGACACAAACCATTTAAACGCAGTTTTTATTATTTCATATGATGCATTCCATACACATACGACATACCCTATATGGATCATACTATAGGTAACAAAAGAACTATAAGTCGCATGTAATATCAGACTATACAAATTTTATATGGCTTCGTAATCCATTCCGGAATGGACCACAATATTTGAAATTATTCATATTTTCTCGTACCTAGCTTATTGGGAAGGTACTGATCAAATATATACTAAACTACTATAAAGGAACATTTGCTCTCGGCAAGTTCTAGAACATGTTGGGGTGCATTCCGACTACTACCCTTTTCATAATTTATATACTCTGATCTGGTACGTCCTGGGATATCTAGTTCTTGCACCATCTATAGCCATACCCATAAGTAGAGCAAATTGGAGAGATATGTAATTCATTCCGAAAACAGTACAAGAAGCAATAACTTCGTGAATTTTTTTTTTATATAAAGCTCGAATTTCGATAATTATTGATAACCGAGTGAAAGATAATCAAAAGTTCTACCCACTTGTAAAATTTATTATAACAACTAAGTGAGAGTTGTTTAAAATATTGTTGCAGATATCGGTTGCCCTTTCTTTTTATTTGAACGAAATGTTTGAGAATTTGTGTCCGAGCGGATTTAGACCATTTGTCCTTTTATCTTGGCAATACTGGGGAAATACAGCGTTACAAGGTAAGGAGATTTATTTGTCCTGTACTGTCCACTCTTGTGACGAAATTTAAATAGAAGATAAAAAAAAATTCCAAACCACAATTCATTAGGTTAAATTCTATCAATATAAAATGTAAATTCCAAATATGGCAAATCACAACTCATTATGCTAAGATCTTTGAGTTCGTATACAATTAGTCCACAGAATCTAAATAAAAGGAACATGATTAGCTCATCACATTAGACGTAAATAATAATTTATTGTTTTTCATACATTTCAGTTCAACTACGATATTTCGAATTGACCTGTACTTAGCTGGGGCGCCAGCATTGACATGTATATGTCGGTCGTAGACATTCGACGTAACTCAGCATTTCACGAAAAGTCTAGGCACTTCATGGAGACTAGGCAAATAGTGTAACAGTTTTGACTTAGCCACTTTTTACATTATGTGTCTGAATTTTTTAGTCACTTCATCAAATGCTAAAAGCCTTTACGCCGATAGTGTAATAGCACCCGATATAACCAAATACTAGGAGAGGGAGTTGGGTGGTGAAGAGGGAGGTCCAACCCAGGCCTGCGACACACACACCACACATACCCACATATACACGCACCCACATACACACATATATACACACACATACACGCGCCTGTTATTCTATCCCAAGGCAGGTCAGAGCACTCCTCAATTAACCCATTCATGTCCAAATTATTAAAGTCTCTAAATGAGAAGCAATTTGCACGCTCCGGACACTGAGTCACAATGTTGTAACAGACAAAGAGTATGTCATTATCGAAAAAACTAGGGGGGTGGTTTTGGTTATAAAAAAGGATTCGTTGGCGATGGCCTACAAATATTAAAAAATGTTGGCAGAGAGTTGACGGATATATTATTGGAACACAAAATGTCGATATTAAAATCGCCGGCAACAATAATATTGTTATATTGACGAGACAAATTGCCGAGCACAGATTTAAGCTCCGAAGCTCGGTCAGAAGAAAAACATTCAGTAGGACAATATACAGCTGACAGAATACATTTTTCGATTTCATTATTCAACTCCACACATAAAAAATCCGTATCGCTACTAATCGAAGAGTAAATAATTTTGGCGGTCAGGTGATCTTTCACTCCACCGCCAATTCCGAACTTTCTGTCGTTACGGAGTAGCTGGTAGCCTGGTATGGAGACTAATGAAGATGGTATGTGTTCATTTAACCAGGTTTCGCTGACGCAGATGACATGAATATCAGTGTTAGCATATATAAGGCTGAGCTCATCAACCTTATTGCGGAGACTACGAGCATTAATCAGGCACACATTCAACCCAGGACGCTAACTTGTCGCTTCTGTGTGAAAGACGATGAAACCGCTGCAAATGTCGTGTGTGTAACTGTGAAGCTCTGTGCCTCATAAGGCTAAGATGTCTAAGAAAGGCATTCCCACTACCAGAGGATGTCGAAAAAATGGCCCCCAAGAACATCATAGGCTTTATTAAAGACCTTAAGTTCCAATGAGTTTCCTAGGGCATTTAGGGGTAATGTCACAAAAGATCTTATAGGTCGCGGTGAATAGATGAGAGGCGAGAGCCTTGTCTGCATCTTCCCATTCCTAACAATAATAGTAAATAAATAATAAAATAAATAATAATAAAAGTCAGAATGCCTTTTAATGTTATGTTTTTGGGTATCGAATAAATTCTTGTCTATATTCCAATATTACACACTTAATAACTATACCTTATAATTTAATGTACAGTATAATTAGTTGATACTCCCCTACCTTTGTATCACATAGATGCTCATGAGAATGCAGAAGATCTTAAATGTTAATTTTACTTTCATACTTATATTTTTTAATTATTTTTAAATATTATTTTATTTATAGCAGTTAAAGGACTGAGATTTTCCCGACTTGGAAAGGTAGTTAATTACCATTAAACGTATGTAAGTATTCAAATCACAATTTCTTCTCCAAATATTTAAATTAACAGAACACTTGTATTGAAGTTCAAAGAATTGAGAGAAAAGCTTTCATAATTAAAAATGGAGATATTTTCTTTATTTCGGGGTAAACACATAATTTACTAATTATAATTGGGGAGAATAATTTGTCATAGTTTGAAAGAAATTAAAGAATTGTAGAAACGAAAATTAATTCTATTCAAAGTTTTGTTAGTTTCAGGAATAATATGAATTTCTTATTTATTTATAATTAAGAAGTTGCAACGATTTATTGAGTCTTTCCATGAAAGACCTTAATCACAATTAAACTGCATTTGAAAAACTTTTCTCCCTTAAAATCACATTAGAAGCTTATAATGGTTTAGAATTTCTAAAGCCTGCCGACTTCGCGAAAGTTTCGTTCGTAAGGGTACCGATTTTCGTGGAGAGTATATGACTACTGGAGAAACTATAAATGAAAGCGGGGCACAATACACTAATAATATTAAAAGTAATTTTGATTTTTACAACGCGTTCAGTTAAAGTGCTGAAATTTCGCACATGGCCTTTCTAAGAAAAGATATGGTATTCAGTTCGAAAACTAGACGAATTGGGTAACTCGTTCGTAGGGTTGCCACACAAAAATTTCGCTTCACTATATATTTGGACCCTGTTTTAGAACGCGCCAACGTAGAGAACTGAAATCTTGCGTACAGCGGTTTCATAAAAGCAGTCAATAAAATTTCAAAAATACACTAAATCAGACAACCCGTTCATGGTAATGCCATACAAAAATTGAGATTTTTTTACGTGCACTGAAAAATAATCAGTCCTAGACGTTTTTGTTGTATGGGAAGGTACAGCTGATATTAACCCTGTATTTTTTTCTCTTTTTCAAAATTAAAGATCCCGATGAATCCCAAACGGGCATGAACCTACAGAAATTACACTGAAGAAAAAATATGAACGAAATCTTATATGCGATTAAAAACAAAACTTCCTAAGCGGTATCAAAATTTGGCATACTTAAAACCACTAACACATGATTCCTGTGAGCCTAGCTCGTGTTTACACATGAAGAGCTGCAAGTCGCCGTGTCAAAAGATGGGTTTATTCTGGATACGATTGAACGTTGACACATTGTCAAGTCTTACCTAAACCACTGTGGAGGGAAGGGCGTGCATTTTAAAAACTGCTGCGACACAAAACAATTTTAACTTAGTGAACCGCAGAAAAATGTCTTATATAGAGTGGCGACAGATGAAAAAGTCGTGAATAACTTGTTTAATAATTTGGAAGAGGAGATGTGTGGAATACCTCGCAAGTAGAGCTGGCAAAGTAACAAAGATAAAGTACTAAAGTTGAAGTACAAGTATCGAATGCCTGAATACTTCAACGTAAGTACAAGTACCGCATGTATGAAAAGTACTTGTAACTAAGTCCTTTTTAAAGTACGTTTTTAGAATCTTTGTACGTTGGCAGTAATATAATAAAGTTTATAGAGTTTAGTAAGTATTAATAAATAAATACCTTTTGAAAACTACAATATAGTAGACAGTGGGTTTCAAAAGGTATTTATTTATTAAGGCTGAAAAAATTGTTAGCATTCTGTTCCCCCGATCTATTTTCCACAGTTTTTATGATATTGATTTGAAACCTTCGGCAAAAAATTAGAAACTCTTCATTTCAAATGCTACTGGGCTTAAATTTTTGAAAAAGATGTTGAGTTTTTTTTAAAAAAATCAAACACCTCAAATAACCGTGTGATTTTCCTCTCCCCCCGAATAACTTTTTCATGTACACACCAATTTTTATTATTTTTCGTACATAGGTTTTCCAAACATATTTGTAAATGCTGGTGGAGCTGTTTTTTTCAAATTTGTTAATATTTTTCAACTTGAATATGATTTGTTGCTACACGATTATTTTAACACGATAATGAAGATTGAGGTGGCCCAAAAACTGGATTAATCCCGAAAGCAGTTTATTTTATAAAAATCATTTTGTAAACATCTATCGTGATAAAAATTGAATGATAAAATTGGTTTTCATTCATTTTAATTCTCAGAAGCTTTCCGAGATGGCGATAGGCTCCAGTAAAAAAGGCTAAAAAATGTATCTTATGTGTCTCTAAAAATGAGTATCTATCGTGCACGCATGTACATAATGTATAATAACGGCGCGTCATAGCACATGCACAGCCAAAACCCTCGATAATTCTTCCCAAGCCATGAAACAGAAACCTATATGTATGCGTTGTGAGTCTGTTTTCTAAAATGTTCTATATTGATACTTATGGAAAAGTGCTAATCATTGGCTTTATATATGCCATAGAGCCTAAACTACTATCCATACGGGAAAATAGTCTTCTAGTAATTTAAAGCTTGATTCCTTATCTTCCCAAAGGCCACACTTACTGTATACCTTACTTAACAAAATAATAAAATAGTTTTGATTACAAAGTAACCTTACCATTTTACGCTCAATACCTCTCACCTGAGTGATAATTGCATGTTTATATGTGCAGCCGTAGTCCAAATCTGTAGGCAGCTACATTCGATATCATCAGCCCACGGCACACCGACATTACAATGATTACTCAGCTGAGAAGTTTTGTTTGAGAAATCGTAGTCATTTGGTTAAGATAAATTTTTTTAAATAATTTTGTTAGGAAAGGTATGAAAAATTTATTACTGTTCGGAAGATAACAAGGCGAGCTTAAGATTATCAGAACACCATTTTTCTGTATGAATCGTAGTTTAAGGCGGAGGAGCTATTCAAATCAAACTTTTGTCAGTTTTACATAAGAACACTGCAAATATTTTAGAATGTAAGGACTACGCTGGGCCTCGCATGTGGTAGGGAGGGAGTCTGTTTCATGGCTTGTGAAGTATTCTCGAGGGTTTTGGCACAGCCCTTCTGCTGCTAGCTGTGTGTGCAACTTTGTTGTTGGAGTATATTAGGAATGCACTGAGAGAAAAGGGAGAATATTTGTCAATATTTTTCGTTTATGGTTTAGTTAAAAAGAGACGAAAGAATATAAGCCAAGCGAAATTTATTTGGAATTTTTTTCTCTTTTCACTTTTTTATTGCATATTTGTTTGAGATTGGGAATTTGTTTTGTAATCCATGCAAATACTCGGTTTTTTTCGCTCTAGGTGTATTCGGCAAATAATTAAAGTTACCAATTGGGTTACATTCTATATGGATATACCTATGTATGTGCATCATTTTGAATAGTGATTAAGTGATTACGAAGGAGTTGTCGGATTCGGCCCATTTGTGAGCTCCAATGCCTCCGATGCCTTCAATTTAATCCAACTTGTTTGAACCATTGTGCATATACATTACATACATAGAAGGCAAGGGATGTTATATAAAGATCCCAAAGGCTCTATGGATAATAATAAAATTACAAAATCAGTTCAATCAAATTTCGAACAACAACAAAACAATACGCTTCGGTTTAAATATGGCAGACATGTTTCCTAGAGAAAATAAGGAAGCACAAATGTTTGCCATGTCAATACAGCATTGATTATGTACTACTGCTAGGTCAAGATACTTATATGTATACAGCGAGTACTGCTTCTGCGTGTGGCACTAAATCGAAACCTTTGTACGAAAGCTCACGCTAGTACTACATAGTTAAATGGAAGCTCGGAATCGAGAGCTTTATTTTCTGCCATTCAGCCTTAAGTCATTTTCTAACTTCATTTTGAATAATAATATATTTGCTTTTAGTATAACAAGCTTTATTTAGAATTTTTACTCATAATTTGAAACCGACAACGGACCACATGAAAGTATTGTATCTGAAAATAACTCCAAAGTGAATAAAAATGCTGACGAAACATTATTTCTAAGAAATGAATGCTACGCTCATAAAAACTGTTAGAGGCCCAAGCAGCCATTGACCGTTGTCGCCACCATTAATGCAGAAAAATTCTAAGGAAAAAATTTCCAGTAAATTTCTAACACAAAATTGGATCTTTCCCTACATCAGGTCGAGGCATCGTTGATTTTATATTGGAGTGAGGCGTTATTGGTTTTTGTTTTACTTACCTAGTCTAGTTTGGCGTGCTTCTACGCTTAGATGCGGTACACGTTTTGATAGTTCTTTGCGTGCTTTAAAACTCAATAAAAAAGGAACTACGAAAGAGATTGTGTTTGTTTCTCTACGAAGAGTTAGATATTTTTTTATACATGTATTTAACTCTGAGTCTACTTCAGTAAATATCTTGGTACTTAAGTACAAAACTAAGTCTTAAATTCAAGTAAATAGAAGCAAGTTCTTATGTTCAAGTACTAACTAGGCCATTTCAAAAGTATGAAAGTACTTTAAGTATTACTTAAGTATTGCCCAACTCTGCCCTCAAGAATATCTGCAACTTTGTCGAGACCAACCCGGCGGCGAAAAAATCATACCGAAAAAGGGCACAAAGTACCCAGAGAGGATCCACAGTTTTTCACAGCTGAACACATCAATTATGGTGTGCGAAAGTACAGCAGGGCATACGTTGACTACAAGGCGAAACAAACTTTGACAACCTGGATAAAACCGTCCACTTTGAAATTCGGTACAACAAACCAAATTCGGTTGGTTCGACGGGCACATCTTCAAGGATTCGTTCAAGTATTTACCTTTGCCCAAAATGAAACGCCAAAGGCCATAAAAATAAAGGTACTGTGGCTCTGAGGAAAAGATATAAAAGTTAGAAGCGGAAAAATACTGAAGGAGTGAAAGAAAATGGCCGCAAAAGGCTAGTACACATGCCCAAAGATCAGTTTCTCACGTTGCTGAACAAACTGTGGATATGTTGCGCACGGTACCGGACAACTTGCCCGCCGAGTTCGGAAAGTCGGGCGTTTAGCTTTCCATAAAATGTTGCTTTGCTGCTTTTATATAGCCTGGATTCATCGACTTCGTCCGGCATTGGGGCAAGATGGGAGAGGAACCGACAGAGAATTATCGTGAAACCACGAGAGGGAAGGAGCTAAATGTTTTTCTGGTAAAAAATCCTTCATCGGAAGATCGTGAGGCTGGAGTTGAACCGGCGTCTAAGCCTCCCCTCCACCATCAACATAGAATAGTGCACGAGTGCAACAGGCGGATAGTTTTTGTTACAGTGGTTGCAGAAAAGATAAAGACGTTCGAGTCATGAGAGCACTGCAGTGTAGTTGCAAGATACTGACGATACCATGAATTTTCAAATGGAACTCAGCAATGCGGATGATAGGTCGACTCGCCCAATATCACGTCCACATCCTGGTAGTAGCCTCTAGAATCGGACTGTGGAAAAATACATTTTAGTAAGCTACAAGAGTGAACTCTGGCCAGGACAGATTAACCAAATTAAAATCTATGACTAAATACTATCCCCCGCAGGAAGATGCCCGGCGTCTACTGGAAATGATCAGTAAAGCCCTACTTAATTTACTACTCGAAGGACGAAATAGTGCAACTGGTCAATGCGCCCGGACTACTTGGCTTTTGTGGCGTTTACAGTGTGAAAAAACTAGAAAATTTTTAACGACTGTTGGACACTATGTTCCAAATTTTTTACTGTTACGTTTTTAAAAATTTAGTGAAGAATGAAAGATTATTTCCTTTTTAAGTTTTGTAAGACTTCCTCACGTATATTTATGCCGGTTAATTACAGAAAATAAGCAGCTGGAGCAAAGCTGGAAATAATACTGTCCCGAAATGTCCCACATGTTGTTGTGGTAAGATTGAGACAACAATAGATGGTGTTGGGGTCAAAACAAATTCAACCGCGAAAAAAGTGTAGAAAGAATTCTCTCTCGGCCATACGTCTTTCAGTAGTTTTTCATCATAGAACACTATTTTGAAAATCATCGTACTCGATTCACTGCAACGTAGGCATGCTTTTGTACTATTGTGAAGTGTGACCCCAGGCGCCCACTAACGTAATTTTTTCGTGAGGTGAGTTTTGTTATGTACATCCCTTGAAATTTCGACATTTTATAATATTTTCGGATGAGTTCTATTGGAAATGAATAAAACGTACGTTGAGATTGCTGTTTTTTTTAGTGAATGATGTAGCTTTTCTACTCTACTCCGAATGGTGGTTCTTATTTTTTTACTTTTCTATGAAATAATTGACATAATGTATTTGGTTTTCACATAATGAAAACTATGAATTTCAAAAATTATATTTCTTTTCAAAATTAAATTAATTAACGTAAAAATGCATTAAGCAGCTTAAATTGCAAGTTAATTGTGTTCATAAAATTATAATTGTTTTCCTTGCGCAACTTAGAAAATGCTTAGGTAATGTCAAGTCAACCAGGTAAAGCTTAACTATACATACCTGTAATAATTCTCAAGTAAGAAAAGAGTTCAGTTCTCCAGTAGTCAGTTCAGTGAAATAAATTTTGTAAAAACATAGTTGATTGCTGTTTATACGAAAACAAATATAACTCACGCCGCCGTATCATAGTTGCTAATCATTATACCACGCTTAGGAAATCGTAATCACCTTAAAAACCATAAAAATCACATCGAATGTGCAAAATATTATAGACTAAAAATTCTGGCAAAAGAATTGCGCTTTGGCAGGCAGTAGGCAGGCAGCCAAGCAATCCAAGTTCTAAGAAAAATGTCTCAGAAAACAAATTCCTATCGCTAGATGAAAATAGACATGAAATGAGTGCAGAACATTACCATCCCACTGCGTCTCTTACTCCTCTCTAAAATCAGAAAGTCGTCTACTACGACAATGTACCACCTACTATATGCCGGAGCCTATGCGACGCATGGGTAGACCTACCTGGCTCTGCTTGATGAGTGTACCTGACTCTTATAATTGCGATTGATGTATTATTACCTAGAAAAGGGACACTCTAAAAACTAGGTTACAATATGTTGTTTTAGAAATTCTAATAATAGCTAGAAATAGCTAAGACTAATGAATGCTAAACCTAGGTCTAACTAACTATTTACATGAGGTACAGTACTGAGTATTAAGTCTTAATTAATATTTGCATCTAATTTTATTGGGGTACTCAGAGCTTGTTTGAGTTCATTGTTCTAAATTGTACACGAATCTGTTTCCCCTAACGGATTTGTGGTAGTATGTAAGTTTATTCTCTGTCATATAGTAGGTTCTTATTTTGAAGCCATTTCAGGACATGCGGTGCCTTATGTCTGGGGATTTCAATGTTGTTATTGTCCATGTGCTCAGCGTATTCCTCTATTATAGGATTAGGGATTGTTCTGAGTATCTCTAGGTACTTTATTGCATTTGTTATTTAAAATGCGTCTATCCGCTTGATGTCGGTGCGCCTATAGAGTTCCGGGTTCCTGATATGCTTGTAGTTGTTGCCCTCTGTGTGTCCGTGATTTATTCATTACCTGAGACATTTTCTCTTGAATATCTTTATTTTCTCCATTTTGGTCGAGTTTATGTCGAACCAGATGGGAAATGCCTAACCAAATATTGGGCGTATTAGTTGCTTGTAGCAGATGGCTTTAAACCTATTTTGAATGGTGTTCCGAGGTTTTAGTACTCCTGAGAAAGAGGAGAACACTTAGCTGGCTTTGTGCAGTTTGCTGTGTAGGGAATTATGTCGTTTGCGTATGTGATGATTTTTAAAGGGTCGGCCGGGGGAAGGATGTCAGCCGTATAAATGTTATATAGTGTGGGGCCGAGGATTGATCCTTGGGGTACTCCTGCTGCGTTGTTAAATGTTTGCGAGATTGTATCGTTGATTTTTACGTTGAATTTCCTGTTAGTTAGGTAGCTGTGTATATTCTTGTATAGATGTGGATTGAATAGGTATATATGCTTCATTTTATATATAAGTCCCTCTATCCAAGTGGTGTCGAACGCTTTCTCGGTGTCTATGCTGCACATTAGAGTAGCTTTTTTTCTAGTTAGGTTTTTTGTTATTTCGTCCATTAGGTGAGTGGTTATTGTAGAAGGTGGAGTTTATCTCACCGTTTAAGTTCGATGATTCTGTGTCCATGTTGAGATTTTATTTGTAAATATTTTCCAGGTGATTTCCTATTGCATCAATTTTTTCCTTATCGTTTGTTATGTACTCGTCAGCATTGTTTGGGTTGATTAGTCTTGGCAGGCCTAGTATATTTTTTCCTGTGAGATTTTTTATTGAGTTAAACGTCAGTAAGTTTTGTGGTGAATATCTATCCTGGCTTTTATTATTGTGCCGATGTCTCTTATCTGCGCTTGTAGTAAATGCTGTTTAGGGTCGTACCTTTGCCGATGCCGGCTCCTTCGCATGGAGTTGTTGTATCTTAATAAATTGATGATTGATTCCGGGAGCGGGATACTCCCACTTGTTATTAAGGTAGTTTTTGGTACACTCCTTTCTATTGCGTTTATTATATGTATTTTCATCTGCTTCGTCTGGGGTCATATTTCGGTTGATTGGCATATTGATAATACTAATTGCGTTATTTAGTGTTCTATTGAATAAGGGGATGTTAGTGCGAGAGTAATTAAAGATGGTTTTTGGTTGTGTTAAGGTTATGTCATTAACTTGTATGTTTAGTTCAACTGCGTTGTGGTCTGAATCGAAATCTAATGTTTTTAAGTTGGGATGATATGATGTGTTGATTTTGTTAGATATTACAAAAAGATCTAGGTATGAGCTGAATTGGGATCTGTGGAATGTGGGGTAGAGAGATGATTCTACTCTGAGGTCGTAGTAGAATGAAAATTTTTCTGTGCTGAATGTTGTTTAAGTGGGAGAATAGTCTTTTTGAAGAAGTTAAGCTTAGTTATAAGAAATGAGTTACATGATGTCACTAGTATTAAGGCGACTATGGCTTAGAGAAAGGTAAAATAAATAACCTATTAAATAATTTTGATAATACCGCTAGACAAAAACTCACAGATACCTATTCAAAATTCACGTCCAATATGTCCATGAGAAAATATTAATTAAAGTGTACACATTTTTTACAGAAAAACTCACTTCCACTTTTGCGGAATCGGAACAAGGTAGTGTACACAAAATTTTGTGTACGCGTGTAAACTCATAGTTGCTGTGTCGGCAACTTTTTCTTAGAAATTTACTGGAAATTTTTTTCTTATGATTGTTACGCAGACCGACAACGCACACATGGTATGATTACATCTGAAAATAACTCCAGCCGGCGGGCGCCCAGACTGAATAAAAATTCTCTCGCAACATTTTCCGTAAATTTCTAAGAAGAAATGAATGATCATCTAGGAGTCTATGCTCATAAAAACTATTAGTGGCCCAAGCAACCGTTGTCGGCCTCCAACAATGCATAACAATTCTAAGGAAAAATTTTTCTTTAAATTTCTAAGAAAAAATTTGGGCTTTCTCTACATCAGGTCCAGCCATCGTGGATTTGATATTCTATCGAGGTGTTGTCTATTTCCCAGCCTTTGTATGTTTTTAGTTTGGTTATGTTCTCACGGCTTATCCCTTGAACCCCTTTTCAAAATTTCAGTTGCACAGCTTTGCTTTTAGCGAAGCGTGATCAAAACTCAAATAATAAAAACACAAGCGCTTTTAGACAAACAATCGTTCAGGCAATTTTAAAGGTTCTTACCTATTAACCCTTGAACCCCTTGTCAATATTTCAGTTGCAGAGCTTTTAGCGACTGATCGCGAGCAAAACTGTTCAAAATGGTACAAGTGGAGCCATGTGACATTATAACAAGGAAGCAATTTCACAACCACTATATAGTTCTATACACAAGGGCTCTACACTTCTTTTCTTTTCATAAAACTGTTATAGCTTTTATTCTAAGTACAATATAAAAGTTTTGTTAACAAAACATCCCTTCAGTGAAGTTCACTATACAAAATAAAGACAAAGGTAGCATAAAATTTGTCCTACCCCCGAATACTTCTCACAAGTAAAAAATGCCTAAAAACTTTCGCGTGTGGGCTATGGCTTAAGCCGGTCCCACACAATGCGTCTCTTTTACACACACCTCGTCAAACGAGACGCATTGACAAATAATTGACGAATGCACACATTGTGTGGGACCGGCTTTAGACAAACTTAATATATAGTACATTAAGTTTGTCTAACCCACGGATTACACGAGTCAGTAGAACTGACACTGACAGCGTTTGACCCTTAGACGGGCTTGTGTAAGCCCCTTCTGACTATTTTTTTTTACTGACTAGTCTGCATTGACAAGATTACTGATTAGTCAATAAACTGTCAAATGTAAAATTAAGATGGCGGAAATTGAAAATAAAAGGTAGATGCTAGTGGAAATTTGTATTTATATTTCTAATCTTCCCTCTTTTGAGTTAGAAATGACTGAAAAGTGTTTAATATACATTAAAATTTTTATTTTGTAGAGAAAAATGATGGATTAAGGAAGAAATCGTTATGGACGAAGAATATCTGCACCGCCTGACGACATTTTTTATTATGAACGGACTAGTCAATTGATTGAACGCAAATCGTTTTTTGTCAGTAAAATTGACAGACAAAATCAGGACTGTCCTCCATCTCCGTCTTTCTAAAGTCATATCATTACACGTCATACTGTAAACTTTTATAGCTTTTATTCTAGCCACAATATAAAAGTTTTGTGTCTTGGCTATAAATCTCCGCTACGATATGTATAAAAGTTTGAGTTATCTACTGCAGCGCCGCGATTGAGAAGTTAACCCAACAGCCCTTCAGTGATGTTGTGACCACTATATAATATATACACAATAGTATTATGCTAATTTTCATTATAGAGATGAGACTCTAATTGATTTCATTTCAATCAAAAGTGTTCAATCATTTTACTATTAAAATATTTAATGACTTCTTTGAGTCCTTCCCGGAAATCTCCGGTTCTATAAACAACATTTTTAGATTAAAATATTTAAGATTTTTTAATTTTTGAGTTTTGAATCTGTAGGGAATATAACAAAAATGTTTTCAGAATAGTAATCGTTCCATAGGGTGGACAAAACCAAGATCCAAAACGTTGCCGCCGTTTGATAAAAAATAGAAATCAAAGGAACATCACTTCTCTCGTCTTACAATTTTGTTTATCCAACCGTAATTTCCGAAAAGGACGGAAAGAAATCTTTTTAAATATATAATACGCTCGTGAAGCAGCAATGAGAAATCAAGCTCTCTTCTCACGTTATATAAATTTCTTGCCTGCTGGGATTTTATCGCATTTCTGCTGATTTGAAAAGTTACTTACATCAACTCCCAAAATACTCATAAATTCATTAAATATGATGATTGTTTTATTACATTTTGTGCTTCAGTCATAGCCCAGTTTATAAACAGGCAGCTGCGAGATTTTAATAGTATCAATTAGATATAACACTACTATTCATGGTGGGTTTCACTGTGTTGAAAAAGTGACCGAGTTTGAGTTTCGCCAGTTCTGAATGGGTCTCCCCACATTTTCCGTACTCAATTCAGTTCAAGTTCATTTCAATTCCTAACAAAGTGTGAAAACGAATCGAACGGCATTTCCTAATGCTTCAAAAATGTATATACCAACAAACGATTGTAGGCTTCTTAGGTTTTGAAAATTCTTTTCGAATATTTTGAAATTATGGAAACCAAGTTTTAATTGCTTTTACAGGAAGAAAAAGTACATAAACAAATTGCAACTATTTGCAATATGCTTTTTGTGAAACAAATTTTTGGCTTGTAGTCCTAGGAGGTTTTCCCAACAAGTTTAGATACTAAGCTGAATCCGAAATAAATTCACACAATTTACAAATTTTTTAGATAACGAAACTTAAAGTTATAAATTGCTAAAATCAGTTAGTAAAAAATTGTAGTATCGGGGGCTTTCTTCATAAAAAATAATAAACCCTTAGTGGCACCAGTGTATATGTATGTACCTATATATAAAGTTTTAATATATCGATTCTCACTCCTTACAAAATTGTTAATTATAACTGGCGCCGATGGTACGCCGACTTATAAATCGAAAACTGCAAAAATGATTTAATAATCCTTTTTTCAAAGCAATTGAATGAATTTTAAGAATTTTACAATATGTTAATCAAGTCAAGCTGAGTAGTCTCTACATTGTAATTTAATTCTCTGCTACTGAATGATATATGTACATATTATATGAATGATGTACATGTAATGTATGTATATATGTACCTACATATATCCCAGTTATTGTTTTCTTCCATTTTCAATGCTACTCTTAATCGCCTTTCAGAGGTGCCACGTTCAAAGCTCAAGAAGGAAATTGTTTCATTTCTCTAAGTAATTCTTCGACTTCCATTTGGATTCCACATACCTAATCATCGAATAGCATTGAAAGATTTTTCAGCAGAATTCTTCAATTTTATTTCCCTTTTCACTTCCGTCTCGTAATTTCATCTTTTCGTCATGCCTGGCATCTTGTACTTACCAGTAAGCGGTTTACTGCACAGAAGGAATGAAAATAGACACCGAAGCTGAGGCTGACAACGTTGAAGCCACAAAGAGGATAACGACTCACAGTCACGTATTTTTGCTTGGGAGTTTAGTGGTGAATTTATCATTATTGTGGGAGCTTCCTTTATCTGAACGTTTCAGAACATTTCAGTTGTAAGAAAATTATATTAATTCCATGTTTCGAAATATTTATGTTGCATAGTGTATAATCCATCGTTTTACGATTTAATTGCACTTGGTTTACACTATAAATATCTGCAGATATGAGATCAATAAATAGTAATATATAAACGTTGTGAAGAAGTAGTTATTAATATGAAAGATAAAAAAGAACAACAAAAAAATTAATAATGGCACCAATTATACAAACTTAATAACAATAATATAAGTTTAGAACTTGGTTGGTTTATTACATTCCTGAATTGAACTAAGCTTATGCTCACTAAATCTAAATAAAAGAAAACAATTGAAGTTGGGTAACTTGGTAAAGGCTTGTACCTACCTGCTGTGTAGGAATCGATTCCTGTCTGCTACTCGCTATCAATTCTAATGGAACTGGTTCTATAGTGAGAACAAAATCCAAGAAATGTTTGTTATGGATGTCAAAAGTGTGCATATAATAAATAACCCCAAAAATATAATAATAATAATGCACTAAAAGAAGCCTCCAATTGTTTTACAGGAGTAAGCTCCTCCTAATTTTTAGCAGGCCCGTTAAGGGATTTTTTCTGAAAATATATAGAGAAGAGCCAAACATAAACCAGAACAGACTCCCTAACTACCACATGAGAGCCCCAATGGAGTCCTAATATTCTAAAATATTTCAGTGTTCTTATGGAAAACTGACAAAAGTTTGATTTGAATCGCTCCCTCGCCTTAAACTACTATTCATCCAGAAAAATGGTGTTCTGATAATCTTAAGCTTACTTTCTTATCTTCCGAACCGTAATAAAATGTTCATACCTTTCCTAACAAAATTATGTAAAAGAAATTATCTGAACCAAATAACTACGATTCCTGAAACAAAACCTCTCTGCTGAGTAATCATTGTATATGTCGCTCTGCCGTCATGGCATGCCGTGGGCTAACGACATCGAATATAGCTGCCTACAGATTCGGACTCCGGGTGCACATACGCACATGCAAATATTACTCAGCTGCGAGTTAGGAGCGTAAAATTGAAAGGTTACTTTATAAAGAAAACTATTTTATTATTTTGTTAAGTAAGGTATATAGTAAGTGCAGCCTTTGGGAAGGTAAGGAACCAAACTGTAAATTACTAGAAGAATAATTTCCTGTAGGGATAATAGTTTAGGCTCTATAGCTTAAATAACGTTAATGCTTGGTACTTTTCCATAAGTATCAATATAGGACATTTTAGCAAACGGTCTCTCAACGCACACATTTAGATTTCTGTTTCATGGCTTGGGGAGTACATATTCTTGAGGGTTTTGATAGAATTCATTACGACATATGAAACTTAATATAAATTTGAGTATACTTACGACAATAAAATATGCCAATGAAAATTATTATTATATCAATAAAAAGGCTGGATATTTCCAAATTTTAATTAGGTAGAAATATACATCAGGAGATACTAACATTGATACACATACACAACGAAAGTTAAAATAATTATTGCAGGCTCTCAAATACAAGCCTACCGGAAATAGTTCAGACTCAAAGAGAGCTCCCTGCAAACATCATGCTTCGAAAACAATTGGCTAGCAAATCGTAATCTCTGGCTTAAACTTCGATAACGAACTCAATATCGAACGGAAAACAGACTACCAGCAATAAGCGAAAATTCCAGATGTGGAATTTTCGCAGGGAATTCCAGAGGCGAAAGTGACGGCATTCTCACACACACAGCTGTTTTTACACACTAATTGAATTGAATTGATTTGTAGAGTGCATAGCAGTAGAAAAAGTTTTGAAAGTATAGCGAAAATAGTCAAGGTGCCATGAATTTAATTCTTACAAAACGCTAAATCTGTCAAACTTTGCTCCGAGTTTATCAAGTTCTATTTTAGCATTTTGCAAGGATTCAAGACATGGCAATTTGACTATTTTCTCTATACTTTCGAAACTTTTTCTACTGCTTTGCATCTTACAAATTATTTATGTTCCACTGTTTGATTAAAAGATGTAGAAAAAGCTTTGAAATCCCTAGGAATTCCATATAGAAATGCTATGGAAATGTCTGGGAATTCCACGCGAAAATAACAAGGAAATAACATGGAAATCCGATAGATTTCTACGTTCAGTTCCATCTACCAATACAATCAAAGGCTTGGAATCTCGGCGCAGTTCCCCTCTGCCAAAGAAGCGGAATTCCGTGCGCAAATAGTACGGATTTCCAGGTAAACTCGTCAAAAATGACAAAGAAAACGACCGGAATTCCGTTCGATAGTAAAAGGAACATGATTCGACTTATCAACCCGAGATTCTGTCTCGATAGCGAATTGCTTTAGATCTTAAGACGAACCGAGATTGATGTTAAAACGAAGTTAAATGCGCACAATATGTTTGTGTTAGTGGTGTTATATATTTCTTAAATATCCAGAGAAGCGAGCTATTCGCGTACCTTTAGCGATTCTCCCAAAGCGAGTTTTTATGGACATTTAAATAGAACCATGGAATTGGACATTCATTCGTTTTAATTGGGAAATAAAGTTCGTGGACATTATTGCCGTGGGCACTTCATTGCACATTTAATTAAATTACTTTTTCCCCAGATAAGTACTAGATATATCTCCAGGTGCCCAGGGGCGGATTTGATCACTTGGCCGCCCTAGGCCTATGGAAGATTGCCGCCCCCCTACTCCCTGTAAAACACGAAAAATTGAATGATCTATATCCAGTGAACGGACCCCAGACTAGAATTAGCGCAGTAGGCTGCCTCATAAATCGGAGTAGATTTGAAAAAAATGGAGTAGAATTAAAAATAACACTTTCCAACGAATTATTTTATTTAAAAAAACGAAAAAGAATAAAAATGTAATGAAATACCCACAACTACAAGAAAAAATCAAAAATCATTCAAACATTTTGCCGCCCCCTAAGTCTGCCGCCCTAGGCCCGGGACTACTCGGCCTATAGGGAAATCCGCCCCTGCAGGTGCCACTAAACAGATCAATTATTCTTGTTTTGAGCATTAAGTGATGAGTCATTTAAATCTTACTCAGAGAAACGAAGGAAACTCGCAGTAAACTCGATGCATAGACGAATGCTGTCTTATTTAATTGTAATTGAGAAATCAGAGAAATAGAGAAATCTCGGGCAAAGAGCGCGAGCTCTTTATTTTCCTCTCATTCATAACAGAATCAGAGAAAAAAGGAATCTCGAGGGAAATTCGAAAGTTTCGAATTCGAGATGAGTTCCAGAAAGTGAGTTCTTCGCTAAAATGTTTGCAGGGCTCAGTGCTATTACCTAAAAGAAAACAGTAAGGCTATCGCAAAGCAAAATTGCGAAGTCTTATGTATTAAACTCTTTGTTCGCCAACTGGTATTCTATTTTCGATGCTCGTATATATGGGGTGGGTTTGTGGGGCTCAACCCCCCCCCCCCCCCCTTCAACTTTGTAATTTTTATTTTTGTTAATGTGATAAGTCAAATTTTTAAATAAATTTTTAAATAAAAATATAGAGTCCAGTATGTATGTAGGTATATTCGATCAGTATCGTAGCTTACTTTGATAAAACAGCAACTTTTATTGTAACTAATTATAATATGGTAACTAATATTTTCAATGAGTGCCAAAGTGCTAAAAAAATTAGCTGTTTACTGTTTAGGTCAAAATGCCTTAAAAAATTAAATATGTTTTTTATTGATTTTTTCAAATTGCTTTTTGGCTCCGGCAATAAAATCGTGCTGATAAGCATTCATCGAAATGTTAAAATTGAAAGCAAGAAGGAAAAGATTTCATTAAATTCTGTTTTTTTTTCCTTTTTTAGAAAAATCTGACCTTTATATATTTTTTTTGAATGTACTTAAATCCAAATAAGGGTTAAACAACAAAATTTTCAAACATAACACTTTTTAAATTTCGGAAGCTTTATACTGCAGACCCACGAAGCATTAATTGATATTTACCGTGTACTCAATTATCTAAATATACCACTTATAGATGAATAGCATTTTTGAATTCAATCGGATGTCGTCACAAATGATGTGCTTAATAAATTTCATTTACACGAAAATTGCGATTACTGAGTTCACGTTAATTCGCAGTTATTCTTTAGTCTCTAAAGGTTATTAGCCTACTAGGTTAAATCCCTAGACACACAGCATGATCTAACGAATCATTAGTACTAACTATTCATTAAAATGCCATGTGTCACATAGTATATGTCATTATGGCTCAAAATCGGATCATAATGAAATACACTAATGAAGTTTTTTATTCTTTCATTATAGCTATAATGAGGAAAAATGTGCTAGATTTGGCATATAATATAAATATGGAGCTCCGCTGTGCCCACTTGAATAATAAGAAGAAGAAATGCAAGTCGCAAACTATATTGCCAATATTCTTTTTAATGTAATGTTTTCTCATTTGTAAATTGTTAAATTGAAAAATGAAATAATTAAAAACAAAGTTTATCGCGTTGATTCGATCCATATCGCTTCCTTAATGTCATTATAAGTATATCAAAAGCAGTTTGACAGTACAACTTAATTAAAGAAATGGCTGTGTGTCTGCAGTTTATAATGAATCATTATATTCTAATGAATCGTTAGTTTGTTGTTCATAAGGACCTCTGTGTGTCTAGGGTATAAACCCCTCCCATTTGTAATCTATATATACGGCCTTGCTCGTACCACATACTTACATATTTATTAGTAGTTCCTAGGCTTGCTAAAATGCTATTATAAATCCTAATTCCCGACCGCACCGCTTTGTATTAGGATGTATATAAATTTTGTATACATAATTAAATTTCAATATTTTTATAACAAAACGACTAAAATTATCAATTTTCTGCTCCGACCTCGTCCGATTTCGATAAAATTTTCAGAAGTAGGTATGTATTAATTATCTAAAAATATTAGACCCATATTTTTTTGTTTTGTCTGCCGACTTGAGATCTTGCTACAGGTTGACTCAAGTTTTAATGTTTTCGCTGCGGACGTGTTTCTTAATTCTTTGTGTGATATTTCTTTCAAATTAATGGTAGGTATTAAATAAAAAAAAAAAACTCAAATTGTCATAATTTTGTATTTTTGAAACATCCCACTAAGAAATATTATTTTGAAATGTCCGAACATTAATACATATCGTATCAAAAATTTGCGGATGCTCATATCTTAGTTTAAGAGATACCGTTTTGTTATTATCGTCTCTGTGAAATTTCATATGAAAATTTAAGAATTCTCTCCAAAAAATGATTTTTTTTTAATTATTTTTAAATACTTAATAAAATATGTGTTTAAAAATATAATAATTATAGTTCTGCTTTATTATTTCATAAATTTTATAATTTTATTTTTATTACAAAACAAGTATTCTTTAAGACTAACACAATTGCCACTTACAGGTATAAAACTGTGGTGCTAGATTTTTACAGGTACTTTCACTGACAACTTCAGTCAGAGAAGAAAAGGCTTTCGCATGAAGGTGATGTCTCAACCATTCTAAATGCCATTGATTTCATTACGATAATCTTTTTTTTTTAACTCGGCAGATAAAGCAAGAAACGCAAAATATAATATCGTCTTCTCAAGCCCAGTAAAAATTATCACTCTCATCAGAACCACCAACTCTAAAAAGTCGTGTAGTTCCAATAATATTTAAAAAAAACAATAGAGTTAAAAGAAATTCTGACCAATTTATCTAATTTCTGAATGACGATAACTCCTCTAAAGGGCTGCTTAAGGCTACTTCCTCAACATCTAGATAAAGCTTGCTACTCATTTTGGTAAAACAGATTTATCTTCAATTTATTCCATATCGGTTTTCGAACTATAATTTTCTGTGTTAAAGGAAATATTATGTAAAATGAATAGCACAAACCATCTTATAAACCTATACAAACAGGCATTCTGCCAGGTTCCATTCTGGACCCAGTTCTCTTCAACTGTTACACATAATCTTCGAACCGATCTAAAAACAGGAAATTCTACAACTCTTCTCTACGGAGATGACTTGTTATGTCCCAGAAATCCTATTGCATGAACCTTAAATGTGGTGCGTGGGCGTTTGTGATGAGTTGTGATAGTTTCTGATAATTTATAATACTGCTCAGAATTTCTTACTTCCAGAAACAGAAACGTAAACCTATCTTTCATAACCCTTTCGCTGTCCAGTGCTGACGTTTGAAAGCTATAGCGGTCCAGCAACGAGTTTCTTACAATGAACCAACTTCACGTCTTCTCGGATAACCTGAAATATCTCCACCTTCGCGAGCTAAGGATTGCGTAGATGCGGTTAGTACAAGTGGTGAAAGGATAAACCAGATCAACTCCTTAATTCATTGGCTCTCCCACGAATCTTTCAAAACGTTGTGTTGAGAATAAAAAAAATAGGCGACATACCCAACATTCATGACTCATCTCATATCAACTATTCATGCCGTACTTCCGAATTGGACAAGATTATACGAAATTGTGTATAGATTAAGAATAGCTTTCATACTCGCACAATCTACCTATTCCATTCTTTGTTAACATATCCAATTATATTAAGAATTAAGACTTATTGCCGTAGTTCAGATCTACTTAGTACAACGTATATGGCACATTGAAGTAGTTAGGATCTTAAGACTGAAACTTTCTTGAATTATATTAGAAAGCGCGCGGTTGAAATCCAAATATTGTTAATGTAGAACGTTTCTTTTCCTTATTTTTGCAAGTAATTTAAATTTAGATCAATGTTTAATTTCTCAAGAATTAAACTAGACTGCTCTTAATGGGCATATCGCACAACCAACTAGCCTCGCCAGACAAATTTTCAGAATATTCATACTTTTAACAAAGCGTGGTCGATTAAACCATTCTTTTCGTTACAATTAATTTTATAATGCCGTTCGCACTATATTCGAGTAGTGGACAAAAGTGAGCCCAGATCTCCTCAGAAACACAAGTCCGAAATAGCATAGTATAGGTTGGTGCACAAGCTAAATACAGAAATTAAACTGGCCTAATTATATTGCAAATATTGGCAGCAGTGCAACGGATTTGCGAATGTTTAGAGCAAAAAAAAAAAAAATCTAAAAAATTCGATATCCGCAACAATAGGGGACTGAAGAACGGCCATTGAGCCCACAAGTTTTTCTTTTTTTTTGTACGTTAAGCCGACTAGACGAAAAGTCAGTAGTGTATTTTAGTATTGCTCTCCTATACAAAACGAAAAAAAAGAAGGAATTTATAAATTGGAAAAAAAATAATACATTATAACAAAAGTAAGGAATTTGGATCACCGCCGTAAATCTTTGTTCTCATCAAACAAAAGAAAGAACAGCCTTGAGGAGAAAAGGCTGGTTGGAGGCCACGAGGGAAATAAACCATGGAAAAAAAACCAAAGCTAAGTAATCTTTCCTTAAAGAATCTAATATATTTAGGTGTCCTGTGCGTGGCTGGTTGACGACGGCGATTTTGTGTTTTTTTTTTTAGTTTTATAACGTAGAAATACAGAGTATAGATTAATTGAACTTAAACGTGTTAATTTAATTATTTTAATAGGTTTCGTAGTTTAACCTCCCCAGTGTAAGAACTACGTGGCGCCCTATATAAACTGCATTCTTCTTGAAACCCACTCCTTTCCATGAGCGGCCATAGTTACGTTCATAGGGAACGTAACAGACTCTCTAACAACAGAGGTTTACCATTGTTATCTCCATAATCTTGAATCAACATAAATACCCAAATAATTTGGAACCATCTGCGTTCGGAATCCCCAGATAAGCTCGATATAACCGAAGTGATAGTGCTTGGTATAAATGGTATCAAAAGCAACCTTCACCAAAACGCCATATCTATTTGTCAACTTCAATGAACTTGTTCGCGACGAATCCGTTATTATTAAAAGTACAGCCTGCTCTGTCCAATCAACAGTCTTCGAGGCGGTCTATTAATAAACACTGCTCTATTAGCAACTTATTAGATCTGTAATTACCTAATGCTTCTCTATCAGGCTCACATTTAGTAAAGAGCCAAAAAAGCCTGAACGAATGTCGTAGATTATAAAATAACAAGGAACAGCTCATCAACGAAGAGAAGCCATAATCAACCGATAGCACCCCTATCTTCGACTTGGACAGAGCGCCATTCTTTTCTTAACAGGAAAGATATCCACGTTTCTAGTTATTCAGTAAATTACAAACGCAATCACCCTTAAGTGTTTAATCTCTTAGCAATTCTGTATAGTGCGTTTTAAACTGCATAATTGTTCCTTATGCTATGCACTATTAACAGCATAATTTCTTTTTTTTTTCGCTGCAAACCACACTAATATTTAAAGCGTCTGGTCCTTAATTCTGTAAACTACATTAAAATACATAGAAATGATCATACTGGAAACCATATTAAAGTGTGTAACGCATTTAAGTTCGCAAATAACTATCAGTTTTATTTGCCCAATGAAATCTATCATCAACAATAATGTTATGCCAATCATTGCTCATCGAGCTTTATCTATGAATTTAAGAAACAAGACAGAAATGGTTGGAACTACGTCTTTATCAACCGGGCTATGTACCACCCCTATAGTTTTGAACATATTTATAGGTTATAAATACAAAAATCGCAAGATTACTGTTTCTTATAAGAAGACGACGATTCGGATCTGATGTGTGATACAGATAGAAGTTTTTACAAGGATTAGTTGGAGGTCCCTGCATAAACCAAATCCCATACAATGCATTGACCTATAGAATAAATGTCCTGGCACTAGAACAAAATACGCTAGTTCGAACCATCCCCTACTGCTGTAGATTCGTTGGTCGGGGATAACGACTCGGTGTTTATACTTCGAGATACAAATTGCAAACTGAATTTTTTTAAATGTATATCTATAAAATATATAAATTGTCTTTAAAATAACAAATAACGAGATTGATAGTTAGAAAATTCAACAAATTTGTGCATTTAGGTGCATCGAGTAAGAAAATGAATCTCATTGAGAACCTGGAATACCAATACCGCTGATGAGCTCCGCGACGGGAGCGAAAACGTTTTGGAATACCCAGCTCTTACGAGGTCCCAATTTTACTTGAAAGTTTAATCTGATCGGTTTCTCGCGAAAAGTTATATATCGATGTATGCATGTCACCTCAAATGGGTCGAGCAACGAAGTTGCGCAGTATAAAATGCACCCGCGATGTTGGAAAGTAGTGCACCATATATATATATACACAATATATATACAATATGGGGATAGGCTAAGCACCACTAAGTACAAAAAGTCCTTAGCTATTATGCTTTTTCAATGTAGCGAAAAGTTAGCTACTTACAAAATTACTCTATTTTATCGACCAACGAACCGTATAGGACAAATTTCAAAAGATCGCTTGGCTGATCTTTCGAATTGAAATATGATTGGAAATGGAACTACTAACTCTTTGTTCGATTATTTTCTGACAATAGGTTTAAGCTAAATTATATCTTTTCTATTGTTCAATACGTTTATTGATTTTTTGCACTTATGATTCTATATCATGTATTTCTCGTTAATCTGTAATTAAAATTAAAACACATTCACTATTAGTCGTTCAAAATATCTAAAATTAAGTACAAGACTTGCGTACAAATATGGGAATATGTATAAAAACATCTTTGCTTCCCACAAACTACTATACTATCCTTTTGAGGGAAACATTAAACCAGGACAAGTGTAGCACCAAAGAACCCATTTCGGCAGATTTAATATTACAGGGCTATCAGGGATGACTGCAGATGTATAAAATATTAACGAGTCCATTCAGTTTAAGATTCCTTCTTTAAGTGAGTCCCGTGGGAGGAAGAGTTTTAGACTATTTCAGCTATTCACTTGGATTTTTTATGGCGTCAGAAACACTGTAAGCATGACTTGCAGATACTCTCATGATTTTAATCAGGTCATTCTTTTACTTTCTGTCGTGCTTTGAAATATTAATAAACAAGAGTACAAAATTCAGGTTGTGGCAGGAGTTTGTGTAAGTATTTAAAATTCGTTTACGTGTAAAGAATGTTCGTAGTTTATCAGTAGCGCTATAAAGAAATCGTGTCACACGATTTGGGAGTTTTTTATATTTTCGAAAAAAATAAAAATCAGCATTGCTGTTAGAAACTATTTCTCAGTTCTGTAGAGACAGAAACATAGAAAGACAAATAAAACCAGAATATGATAATTTTGCAAGGTGGGGCCAAATTCAATGGAATCTCTCATAAGTACACTTTTGTTTCCTGGCTAATAGCCAACAATCACGAAATGGCTGCATCAAAACTTGTAGGTACTAGAAATTTCTAACATTAGATGGATGGGTTTAATTAAGAATTCGTCTAAATATGTATGTAGTATATACATATGTATATCCACAAGTTAGATAAAATACATCAGCAGAAGTACGTACACCTGGGATATAATTTTTACTCAATATGACACATGTATACGAGGACAGAAAGGTAGATCCTCATTTCATTACTGTAATCCATACGATTATCAGTTTTCTGCACCGAAAATAATGTGCTCATATATTATCATCACACGTCTCAGTGGTGTAGTAAATCATTTTTTAATTAACTTCCTATCAATAGCCCAGAAGCAGGATAATAAATCCTCCACTTTACTCTTTATGCATGTCTGTTCCAGGATAAAAGGCCCCAACAGAAAAAAAACTTCCACCCGGTTATATCCCTTGCCTCAGAAAGACCATGCCAAAAATTCACTTAGAAGTATGTAAAATACATGAAAGGATTCTGCTTCTAGGCTGCCGATGCCTGAAGGCTTCGAGAAGTAAAGTAACTTCAGAGTAAAATGTGCATTTACATATATGTACAATGTACATATTATATGTACAATATAGATGTACAGCAATGGATCGCTGGCATTTATGGACTGCTTCATTTATTATATAGATTCCTCTCTGTTCACATACAGGATAGGGACTTTAGGAAATTGAAAAGTATACGAGTTAGTTCATTCCAGTGGGCTAAAGACTAAAGAACTATCAGTCGGCTAGAGTGAAAGTGCTCATGTGATTATATCCATAGAGGGACATAGTACATCCAGGGAACATCTGCACACATTATGCATGAAAAGCGCTCATAAATTAGGTCTTAGGCCCTTAGCGAATAAATCACCAGAAATATGTGGCAGTTCATGGTGTAACGCCGCTCGCTGTAATCAGATTAAGGTAGCAATTTGCCAACCGTGTAAAGTCAGTTATGCAAACACACATACTCTCAGATCGGTACGGGTCTAATCAAACATGCAGAACTGAGCGCGACATGCTAACCTGCATGTGCATTTCCTATGTATACAGGATCCACAAAACCCACTGCGAAGCCGTTGGGAAGTAAATGTTAGTTCAAGCTTAGCACACATTAAATTTTGTAATTTATTCCAACATACTGGGTACAGGACAACGGCTCCGGTTATTTAGCTCAGATCTCTCAAATTTTCGGCTTGGCTATTCAGGAAATTTGACCCGGCTTTCACTTACGTGAATTCTATTCACCCGTTCGACCCCATTTAATTGTAACTATAAGCCTTTATCATATCTGAGCGAACAGGATTCACATTTTGATTTGCATTTACATGGCTTCAGAGGCAAATAAATTGAAAATTGCGAATAAAGGAAAATAGCTTTCAACCTAAAACATTTAAACACAACGCTCTGAAGCATTCGGAAATATGCCAATTTACACGTTCATCGCTTTTGAACGATTTCAAATTTATCTAGAAATCAAAGCTACATATACAGGAGAGATGAAAATAATTTTAATTGTCAAGGAAGGTTTATATATTTACAGAAAAGGACGATCCCATACGTAATTTTAATTTAGTAGTCAAATCTCTGGACCATCATAAATTTGGGTGAATTCAATCAGAAAGTGAATTGCTTTTAGTGCTGTGATTGTGATATGAATCAAGTAGTACCTACTATGATGAGATAGCTAAACATTAGTAACTGTCTTCTTTTAGTAGGAATAAAATGGGGTCAACACAAGTACATAAAGCAAGAATTTGTTATATGCAATCTGTTCAACGCGACAGTATACCGAAGTTTGGGTGAAAATACGATGGGTCACTTTTAGGTGTGCCTTTATAATTTAAGAACGAGAACCTCCAGCCAAAAGAAAGTGACGGCAACTCACTTTAACTTATCTTATATTTAGACGATATATATTTCTGTCCAGCTTCACTAAAACATAGCTTATTATGTGGCATGACATTGTGTCTATAAGTATTGTCGATTTCGGTTGGACTGCACTTTCTATAGAGTAGTGCACTGAAGCCCATCGAACATATTTCTGTCATATTCCTTGTTATTCTGTAGTACGCACGTTTTATATACACGAAACTTTCCAACGTTAGAAATGCTCTGTATTGATATATAGAAACAAATTTCTTCTTAAGCTTTATGCAAATAACCGAAATAAAATCTTTTAATTCATTTAACTCAAAAATTTCACAAATAATCGCGACAGTACACTCTTACAGAGCAGATGACAACTTCAATATGTATTGGTAACAGTGAGCAAATATCTAGTGGAAAGTAGGGGAACTTCAGTGCAAACTTAGTGTTGCACTTCTGCTATAAAAGTTATCCCAAAGAACACTGGTGTTGCACTGAAGTCCCATTGAAATCGACATCATTTTATCAAATTAATGAAATAAATACCAAAGAAAAGCCGGGAAGTAATACTCTTTGTTTTTTTTAAATGGAAAGAAAGACAATGAATTGTTAATACTTAACGGTTATTTCCCCGTTATTATTCAAATCTCATTTCTTCCATGCTTATACTTTTGCTTTGTCTGTGGACTACTCCTTTTTCCTAAATTTCTTATTAATATCTTTAATATGTTCGCATAGACTGTTTCCAGATTTGCTCAGCACTTTTCATTTTCTTTGACTCCTTAACACTATTTCGAAAAAACTATAATGGAACCTTTCACATACCAAGGCCCTGACTTTTATTGACAAAAGAGAAGCTACACTTTTGTAAGATACGAAGCTGAATTCAACCAGTGTCTTTCTCTTAGTTCACTAGGAAACGCGAGCTGTATTGTGGGGTATATAACGGCTCTAGAATGATGAGCAGAGAAAAATTAGGAAAATGGGGGATTTAAGCTAATTTCAAATTGAATATTTTAAAATTTGAAAGCAATGCCAACAAGTAGAAAAGCTAGAATTGGTCTAGCAAGGAGAGGGTTCATACTCGTCATCACCGATGTCGTCCAAATTCACAGTATAAGTAGGGCTTGACTAGAAATGAAAGTGACGCAAGTGGGAGTTCCAGATGACCTAACGAAACGGAACTAATGCATAATATAGGGGAACCCGGTGTTTTGTAGGATTATCCTTTGGAAAATGTTCAAATTTGCAACAGAATTTGAACGAAAATTCCAAATACATTCGGGTAAAATGCCAACCATAGAGAACATATGTCGATTTTTGATTCAGTAAGTGAGATTTCCGTGTGTTTTCAAAGTCGCCGGTAGATGCCGAAAAGTTGGTATGCAAAATTTTTATAGGTTTAATATTTTTTAAATAGGTAAATGACATCCAATCTTCTTGAAATTGTGTACAGATAATCTCTTAGTAAAAGCGCATCATAAAAAATACAAAAATGGGTTAATCGATAAGTTGCAGAAAAGCATTTTGAAATGAATTTTTCAGGCAGAATTTTGGCCGCCGAAAATTAAATTTCGCAACTTAATTAGAATGAGAGGGAAAATATGTATGTTCAAAATATCAGAAAAAATCTCAAAAAAACAGGTAAAAGAAATTTTGCATATCGGATAATATTTACCCCACCTCCCTTAGCACACCCCAATTCGGGACATGAGAAACTTTTTTCCATTGGTGTATATGATTGACCTTTTCACATTGAATTTTTCATCCGATTTTGATGAGATTGTTTAGCAATATTATACACAGAAGGTAGAGAATAAAATAAATACCCCCACACCTGGAAAAATAATTTATTTATTTTTAAGTTTTTCTTTTATTATAATAACATATAAGTAACCCACCACGGGTTACCACTCTTTAACCCGCTGTCGTACGAATGTCATAATAGTTGCAAAAAATCATAAAACACTCACAATGAACTTTGCAAAAAGAATTTTGAAATTCGGAATTTGGCCGAGAGATAAAGGTGGTAGCTTTACAGTATATGCAGCTAATAAATGTAAGTTGAAAGTAATTTAGCCAACCTCGCAATCTTATTTTGGAGAATGCTCCTAAACTAATTGGGGTAATGAAAGATAACAGATTATAGATAATTGTAACGAAAAGAAAATGGCTTAAATGTTGCGAATATACCCGCAAGATGGTAATTATTAAAGTTTTCCGAAAAGCTACTTTTAATATTATACGTGAGTGTCCACCCATTTTCCTCTACTAGCATTATTTCTGTGCGTTACAAATGCAATGACAAACTTAGTATACTTATTATTTCATCTAGGATATAAAAATCAAGAGTAACACATAGACTCAATGTGATGTGACAGTGATCAGAGTTTATCAGATAGTCAAAACAAATAGAAACTAATAAAAATAATGATTTTCAGCTAAATAAAGTAAGTATGGACTGTAAGTATGCTTGGCAAAAGTACCCGAAATTTTTGAGTCATCATACCAAATCTAAATTCTAAAGTTTTTCTTGTTCTGCTCATTCTATAATTATATCTCTATTGGCAAGTGCTCCAACAGGACATCACCTCATTTACAATATTTCGGTGTTAACTAGTTTTGGCGAATGTGATCCGCATGGGCGGAACTTACCACTCTATGTGACACAACCCAGTGCTGAATACTTCTAACAATTCGACCATCTCCATTTTGGAGGGAATTTTGACAGTTGTATGGCATACCAAAATAGCACGCCGTATTGTTATGTTTCCTCCTACCATGCCCCTCCCCCCCGCACGAGGGCTAACAATTTCGTAATTTTACTATGAAACGTCGTTTTCAAAAAATCATATCTCGAGAACGGAGTAACCGATTTATCTGTTTCAAATGCAAAATGAAGCTTAAATATTTTATATTTTTCACACAAAAATTTACAAGCGCCGGACGAAAAAAATAATAATAATAGCATTAAAAAACGAATGTTAGTATTATTTACTATTGAGGACTTCTAGCATTTTTTTGTATTATTATTTTGAAGCTAGTATAGCTACATGCCGCGGATCGAGGTTAAGTGAAAAGAATTATTATTATGACAAACAGGGGTTGTAACTAACTACCCCAATTTAGCCCTCTTAGGTAATTTCCGAACTAAAAAATTGATTTGAAAAAAAAATGTATTTTTTAAAGTATCCGAAAATGTTGCTGTTTTAATCTCCACCATCCACCCCACTGGACCCACCCCTTAAATTTATGCCCCTAGTATTATGTCATATCTTAGCTATATTGTGCAAAACAATTATTGAAATTTAACATTTACATAGAAATATCGATTTACGTGTATTAAGAAAATTTGAGGTTAATAGCTCAATTTGGTCATCTTCCAGCATAGAAGAGACTCTATGAAATTTTTAAATATCAACGTTACAGCATGTTTGTAGTAATCGCATCTACATTTTGTCCCTAATCACATATCTAATTAGTTTCTAAATCCGATAATTAGCTTCGGAGATAACTCGAAAAGATAGGAAACCAGTCATTTCTACATAGTTGCTAAAGTGAAGTGTGTAGACAGAAGTGCCAAAAAATCCTATTTTAACGGTAAAAAAGTACGTATGAAGTTTACAAGATCAAAAAAGAGCCCACCACTCGATCACACTCTCTTCTCTCTCTTATGTGAAATCCCACACGCCCCATTTCAGACAAACCCTATGGACGGTCGTACAACGGCGGATGAAACTAGCCAAAAAGTGGATAGTTTGATAGACAAAAACAGGACGAAAAGTAGGACTAGAAAAACACTTATCGAAGAAAATATTAGAAAGTTGCGATAAATATATATAAATTCCTTTGTTTAATTTCCGCCAAATCCAACACATTTCCTACATTATTATCTATACTGGAGCACCATTTTCACAGAGTCAATGCAAAATGAAGGTAGAAGGCATAAATAACTACCAAAGTATACTCTCCTATACTTGCTGATGAAACTTAGTACTTACTTATTCAACCTCATTGCGATTTCCCAGTGAATCCGTGTATGACATAAAACACGGATACATGCCAATGTAAATTCAAATATAATGATAACAGAAGTAACATCAGAAGTACAGGGTGGGCCAAAAGTCACCATGGGGGCCAAAAGTCACCATGGGGTTTAAAAATTTAATAACTTTTTCGTTTATATATTTTTTTTATTTTTTTTTTTTTTAGATTATATAAATAACATCTGGAGAATAAATAATGGAGAGATTCACAACTGAACAAAGAACCAGAATTTACATTGCTCACGTCGGCGACCCATCTCTAATCCTAATTTTAACGGTGCAATGGAGTGCTGCCAATATGCAAGATCTAAATCAATTATAAGAAAATATGACAAAATGAAACGATATTTGATTTTCTGAAAATAAATGAATTTTTATTCAACAAAAGATAAAACGATAAAATGTGGAGTTGAAGCAAAAGATAAAAACTTCTGGAGTGGTCTCTGCTCGATTGTCCTATAATGGAATTTAATCATACATTTTCTAAGTAATAGGTATATTGTAGATAAATCTTACAGCTAAATATTTCTAAAATATCATATTAGTACTGATTTTAATATATATTAAAAAATATTATTATTAATTAAATAAATAATATTTTTCTGTTGTATGGATTTTATTTGGATAGTTCAGCAAAGCTGGCTGAACATTCCTCAATATATTGAAAGAAAAATTTTATAAAGTTCTAACTTCTTTTAGAATTTGTTCCATAATTCCAGGATTCGATTCCTCCAAAATCGTTAGTACATTCTTTAAAACTAGAAAACTATCAGACCCATTTTCTTGGGTAGTTTTGTGAAAAAATGACGGCTATCTGAGACCAAAATATATCAAATACTCAGCCGATTCATTTATCTTTGTACAAAATACCCAAATAATAGAATCCCCACGTCTTTAGAAGACCCACTTTCAAAATTTCCAATTTTAAGATCTTGAAGTGCAGAACAAAAGATCCACAAAGGGAATACCTTTTACCTAAATTAAATTCAAAGAAAACAGTTCAAAATATTAATAGGACACAGCTTTTCTGATGTTTTATTAAAATGTATCCAGCGTTGACAAATTTATCGAAGGCAACTTTGAAAAAATTACCTTTCATCAGAAGCTTCTGATACACAATAACTCAAAAAATTAAAGATAATTTCTAAATATTTATATACATACAAAATTATTACCTGAAAAAGTATTTAATTTGCAAGATCAGTATTATTTGGTTTGGTGTGCATTTTCAATACTACAGTTTCTCTGTTATTCATTTTTAACCACTCTCGTTATTCTTTTGTTTCTCTACAAATTAGATCTATTGGGAGTGCTGGAACTTCAGTGTGTTCAAAGTGTAGTAAATTCGAATACAAAACTGTAGTAAAAATGTTGTAAATGACTTCCACTACAATTAATTGAATATTATATGTAGGTACATAGGTACAATGATACAAACATAACAAGGTATGGCCGGTTCGAGAGCAATTTTTTGTGTTGCTTCGTCATGGGTGACTTAAGTTATTTCCAGAGAATTTGCTTTGAATTTTTTGTATTTTACTGACTGAAATACGTTTCGAATATATTAATATATGTATTTAAAAAAACATTAATTTCTTCGTTTAAATCACTTTGGGAAAAGTAATTATGTGCTAGTAGGAAAGCAAAGAAATTTCCAAGTAGAAAGTTTTTTTCACTTTGATAAAGACGATTGAAATTTAGACGAAAAAATGTGTGACAATTGTCGCCAAATGAGGCAAGCAACCAATTGAAAGATAATTCGGCCATACCTTTGTTAATCTTTGTTTCTTGGGTAGGCACCAAGGTATACAGAATACAAGATATTCTCATTAAAATGTTGACATATTGCAGCTGATGTGCTGTGTCGTAATCTCGCGACTAATGTATATACATTTTTATAGGAAAGACAGAGAGAGAAGAGAGAATATTGTGTTCTCTGTATCATACTTTCATATACATTTCACGTTATTTCGTCACCTAATGGTGGAACGTGGTTCCTAATGAGAATACCTTGTATTCTATATTTCTTTGGTAGGTACACAAACACAGTAGAAAATTTGCACAATTGTTGCCACAAAGATTAGGTATTTTTCTCTAAAATGTAGGGAATGTTCCCCGAAATTTTAGGGAATATTTCATAAATTTTAAGGAATATTCCCTACATTTTAAGCAAAAATACCTAAGTTTTGTGCATTTTTTTGTAGCTTGATCTGATCATTTCATAAACATTAGATGAATAGTACAAATTTTGGTAGAGATAACTCATTAAATTGTTAAAAAATTGAGTTGTTAAATCGCAGTTAACGATTTAAGCCAAGTATCGAGTTCGAGTAAAACGTGACATTTCCATACAAATGTTAGCCCTATTAAAATCGCAAGCAAAAATTTTACTGATAATTTTACTATTGCATTACGGAGTTCACTGATAAAAAGTGAATATTTCTCTATTTTCAGGTGGAAGGCGTCTTGTATGTCTCCACTTATTTTACTGAACATTTTAATGTGCTGAGCATTAATATCCTGGTAAAATTTTGAAATTTTCTGTTTTTATGACTATTTCAGATTTTTTTTTTTTATTTGTTGGCCTTTTTCAGATTGCTTTTTTTAATTTCTTGAAGGCTTTAATTTCTCTTGATAATTTTCAGATTAATTAAGTCCATTTTCAATTGTAAATGGTAACGATGTTTATCTAAATTTCATAAAGAATTTTAAAGTTTTTAAACATCTGTCAACTTGTTTTCTCCAAATTAACATCCGCCAACATTTTTACCAGCGATTTTAATGTGAAAGATTTGGAGACCGCGTTTAATTTTATTTTGGCCGAACTCGGTGCTAGGCTTAATGAGAAAACTGAACGAATTGTTAGGAAATTTTATTAAAATATTTATAGATATAGTTCGCTGGTAAAATTTTGACGGATGTTAATTTGGAGAAAACAAAGTGACAGATGCTTAAAAGTTCTATCGCTGAAAAGGTTCAAATTAATTCTACACTTTGGATAAACGTTTTTACAATTTACAATTAAAAATGGTCTTAATTAATCTGAAAATTGCCAAAAGGAATTAAATCTTTCAATAAATAATCAAAAACAATCTGAAATTGTCATAGAAAGAGGTAATGTTAAAATTTTACCAGGATTTTAATGCTCCGCGCATTAAAATGTTCAGCAAAATAAGTGGAGGCATACAGAGTGCCATCCATCTTAAAATAGAAAAATATTCAGTTTTTACTCCGTACTGCACTAGTAGCATCATCAGAAAAATTTTTGCTTGCAATTTTACCAGCGTTAAAATTTGTATGAAAATGTCACATTTTACTCGAACTCGATACTAGCCTTAAAATTATAGATCTTTATAACAAAAAAATACATGAAAATTACTATTATTATACTTGTAATGTATGTACATGAAATTAACGTATCATTGTTAAATTAAATAATGCTAATGAAACAGAACTAATTGCAACTAACAAAAACGAGTTCTTTATTGAATTTAAAAAGAATTAAATATGAATACTATTCAAATTAAATTATATAGTATACATAAGTCACCTACATTTTAATTTAATTACATATTCTCTGTGAGAGTGGCTTGGAGCCTTTTCCAAACCACTTCTTTAGTGTGCCTGCTATTAAAATACCTTACCACTTGTGGGCGGATTGTAATATATTCGTAGGAAAACACAGAGAACTTTGTAGTGAAGGTGTTTATTTCACTTTGATGATAATTTTGCAAATTACTGTGGCTTATACACACTTTACACTTTTTCTTATTAGAACGTTGTTTTATTTTAATATTTTCCCACAAAAGCTCGGGATAATCATATAATTGTCAATTATCAAACTTTTGCTAAACTATGAAATTTTTGATGAAATATATATATCGAAAAATTTCTTAATTGGTAATTTAATTAAATATTTATTGCTTTCTTGCATATTTTCCATAATTCGCAAAGTGTAGTAGAAATAAGTTGGAGTGTAGTAAGAGCTAAAGTGTAGTAAATCTACTTCACATGTAGTAGAAATTCCAGCACTAGGGCCCAATTTGAGCTCTAGCGTTTACTTTAAGGCTACCATTTCAAAATGTCTAATCTCAAAATACTTCATTTTAGAGCCAACACTATTTGTAGATAAGGCACACACGCAGGTTCGCGTCGACTCAGGCTGAATTCTGATCTGAAATCTACCTAAAGATTTGTGTACTACAGACTACAGTGTGGTCGTTTTAGTATAATCTCGTTTGCACACGTAATATTACACACTCTACTATGGAGGCGGCGGTGCAAAAGTCCAGAAAGGATAAGTAAAAAAGCTGGCATTGGTCTAAGAGCTATGCCAAAGACGCTTTAATAAAAAGATGTTGCAAGCTTACGGTATAGCCTGTCTATATAACTCAATTTTCTAAAATATTTAAAATTGAATATCTGAAACTCCAGTGATTCACACCCAACAAATCTTTTAAGTTTTCTGCAGAGAATATTCCCTTGTTACGTTTGCAGGTAGAGTCGCAGTTCTCAAAATATGCAAGGCAAGGCACGCAGCAATTTTACGTTTTTTGTTTTCAGCTGAGTAAACTGTTGGTATTGTTGGGATGAAAGGAATGGATATCTTTATGTATTATGCAATGGATGTGACTATTAGTGCCACGCGCCAATACAGGGTGTTTCCCACTAGGAGGTCACTAGAGCGGAAGATGATAGTACTCACTTAGACGAACCAAAAATTGTAAGGCTGGGGGGGGTTTAGGAGTTACAGGGTGATTAAGAAAACAAGCCAGTTTTTCACAAAACACCCTGTATCTTATAAACTATAGGGTGTACGGTCACACTTAAAAGCCCATTGTATGCAGAACTTTATGGCCTTTCCAGCGACTGCTCAACCACCTCCACACCCCTCTCCAATCATGAATTATGGTTGTCTAAACTAAAAATTTCGGATTTTCTTACCTTTTTTTTTAATTTAACCTCTATTATTTTAAAAAAAAAGGTCGTTAACATAACTTTTTTTTATCAAAACTATAAACTGTAGACTCTCCTCTTTAAGTTGACCTATTACACCCTATGTGTTAACTGTAGCCGTTAAACAGTTATTAACTCATAACCTATTCAGGTCACACCGAAATTAGACGATATTTTTTTTAAAATGGCGTGCTAAGGGAACAAATTATCGTTGATAATAGGTTTGAAAATAGGTTTGAGAATAGGTTTAGAGCTAATAACTCTAACAGGGCTTCAGATATGACATTGGGTGTAATAGGTCATATTAAAGAGGAGAGTCTGTAGCTTACAGTTTTTTTGTGAAAAACTGGCTTTTTTCTTAATCACCCTGTAACTCCTAAACGGTTGATATGCCCCCCCCCCCCAACCAAACAATTTTGGTTCATCTATGTGAATATGTACTATCACCATCCACTCTACTGACCTAGTGGGAAACACCTTGTTAAAATCTATGATTGCTTCGCCTGACGTAGTGAAGCCCTCAATTTTTTCGTAGAAATTTACTGGATATTTTTTCATTAGAATTTGTATGCATTTTTGGTGGCACACATGAAAGTGTTGCATTTGAAAATAACTTCATTCACTAAAAAAAGTTCTGCCGAAATATTTTCTCAAAATTTCTAAGAAGAAATGAATGTGTCATAAAAATTATTCACAAGCACCGTCGTCCAAATCGACACAAATTCTGAAGAAAAATTATCTAATAAATTTCTAGGTAAAATTGAGCGCTTCTCTACATTAGGTGGAGCCATTGTTGATTTTATTCATATATATAGGAGCTAGGCATTAAGTAGTATTACTGTCGGTCTCCAATACTGCATACAAATTCTAAAGAAAATATTTCCAGTAAATTTCGAAGAAAAAATTGAGAGTTTCTCTACATCAGGTCCAGGCTGTAGTGCTCATTATTAGTGGAGGCCGTGGACAATGCGAAGTTTTAATAATTTCTCAACAGAGGTGGCATTTTGGAGATTCCATATTATTAATAACTGTTTATCAACTTACAGACCCCTGACTCAGAAAGCTTGTGTCTGATCGCCTGAGAGTGCCGTTCATGACGAAGGAGTTTTATGGCAGTAAACGTGGATTTACATGGGGTTTTCTTTATTTAGAATGGGTGAATGAGGAGCTTTCAGATGGGATAAAATGTTCTTAAGTGTTGGTGGTTTTGGTTTGGGGGGTGGTAACTACCACCAAGAGTTTTAGGGTAGTAAACGGGGATGGATTTACATGGGTTTTTTTAATTTAGAATGAGTTAACGGGGAGCTCTCCGATCGGATAAAATTTTCTGCGTGTTGGGGTGGAGATGGTAACTACCACCCCTTGAAAGTCTCGTTCGTGACGAAAGAAAGAGTTTTACGGCCTGATCGCCTGGGAGTGCCCACCGTGACGAAAGAGTTTTAGGGTTGTAAACGTGGATGAATTTATATGCGGTTTTTTGATTTAGATTGAGTAAGATGCTTTCAGATGGGGTAAAATACTCTTACGTGCTGGGGGGCGGTAACTACCACCCTTCGAGAGTGCCGTTTGTAACAGAAGAGTTTTACGGTAGTAAACGTAGATGGACAAGAAAAGTTTAATGAAAAATAAGAAATGCACCAACTCAGATTTAATCTTAAAAGTTTGGGTATGATCTGCAGTTAGACAATTGTGATTATAGTTATGGATGCCCAAACTTTTAAGATTTAGTCTGAGTTGTCGCATTTCTTATTTTGCATTAAACTTTTCTTGTTTATATGACTGAGAAAACAAATATTTTTTTCTTTTCAGTGCATTTTATTTACAAAAGTTGTTTATTTTAAAAGTTTTTTTTAATCTATTTTATTTTTCACTGAAGCCAAGCTACGCCTGCAACATCTTTGTATTATAGAACCTTTGGCTATATTTATAATACTCACCCATCTGTGTAAGTTTTATTTTTGAACTGGTTTTTCGCATATATTTCTAAAACGGCTCTTGAGACGGTAAAAGTGATTATGACTAATTTCATAGGATTTCGAATTCTGAACAAATTTTCAGTCAAATAAAAACGTCTCACCGTATACGTAAATACCTAATGTTTTTTTAAAGCAACACCAAGAAGGGGCTGCCCGATTTAAATTTTTGAAATTGTATTTAATATGTCTATTAAAAGGCTGTGTACACAATTTCAGCTTACTACTCTGACACGCTCTCAGGCATTATCCAAATTTATAATGAAAAACGAAATTTTTGTGTGGAAACTCCATTAAGGAGTTACCCGATTTGACATATTCGTGATTAAATTTTTTTTTTATAGTCAGTGTGCAAAATTTCAGCGCTCTATATACATGCATTCTCGAGGTATCGTGAATATAGGAAGACAGACGAGCAGAGAAACGGGCGGACATTATTTCTGTGTATTAGTATACGTGCCCTAAGATTTCATATAAGATATAAAAAGATGGAAAAGCTTTATGTGCGAGTTTTATTTGAAATTTTAAGGTACCTAGTATAACGGAGTACAAAAAAATACAGGAGTACTTTTTGAGTACGGTTTTTAAACAAATACGGCTCAAGTAATAGTAGCAGTGAACTCGCCCAAAGGAATGCGGTTGGTCACTTTAATGCTGGGAATTCTAAAAAGTGTTTGATATTTTGAATTTTTCAGAGATACATAGAGGTACTTCATTTGGTGAAAGCTTATCCGACCAAAAAGTCTCTTGATAATGCATAATTATGCTGAGAAATAATACTTCTATTTCTGAGCTAAATTTGATGTGATATACTAATTGTTTCAATTTTGAAGGAGGCGTGCTTTCAACATACTATTACTCACTTAGGAATAGACGATTGCTTTTGAAATTGCATTTTCTTCAACTTAATACTTTAGCATTATTTTTTGGTTATATTCACACCCAAAATTTCTTGCTCTTAGTTTATTAGGGGCTTTGAGGTGGCCGCAGCTCATCTTGGATGTTCATGGGCCTACTTTTGGAATATGCGGAGGAAGTACATGAGACGACCGAACAATTTTTTTTTTGGACTAGGCCTCACTGGAGTCGGTCATATTATTCTATATTACAATATTCCGTATTTTAGAAATTCAAGAATGCAAAATTACTCACTTTATATTTCGCTCTTCACGAAATACTGGAGAATATGAAAATCACAAACAAATCTTTCAATTACATAAGTATATAACCGTTTATTTGTGATTGTGTAACTTCTGAACGATTTGACCGATTGAGGTCATATTCCGACAGTATATTTGTTTTGTCGAGACGAAGGTTCACAGCTATGGGGCTGTAGTCATTTCATATATACATCTTGAAAATGGTCAACGTTTTACTTCAACGAAATAATGTAATTAAAACAGCTTTAACAGAACCAAAAACATCATTAACTGAGTTATTTGAATAATGTAAACAGCTTAATATTTACGGTCAATTCGCAAGAGCATTACATTATTCTGAAGCTTCAACATATTTCACATGAAAAAAACCATCAAGAAAAGGGAAGCCACGCAAACGAGATGTTGCTGTTACTGTTTATGAAGGAATATTTGCAGCAAATACATTGGGCAGATTATACACTGTTCATCCAAAACAACCTGAGTGCTTTTATTTACGATTGCTATTAATAAATGTAAGTGAACAACGTCTAACGAATATTTGAGAACAGGAAATGGTCAATTATATGCCATAAGTCATGACCCTTGCCGAGAACTGCAATTGCTTGAAGATGACAATCATTGGAATACAATACTTGCCGATGCAGCACTCAGTTCTTCTCCACATTAATTTCGTAAATTTTTCGCCATATTGTTGACAATATGGTGTCGAACAAACTCAACTGAATTATGGGTAAAATAGTAACATTTATTTAGTGAAGATGTACTCCATGAATTTCGAAGAACAAATCAACAAGAAAATCAGCAATTAGACCAGAAATGTATAACGAACATTGGTTATGATTGAAGACATGTGGATACTCACCTCAAAGGAACCACTCATGAATTTGGGAATATCTTCACCTTCACCTTATCGATTAGCAAGCGACATACCCGGGGATTACACGAGTCAGCAGAACTGACGGTCAGTATTGAATTCGTCAATTTTACTGACTACAAACGCATTGGCTTCGATCAATTGACTAGTCAGATCATTATTAAAAATGGTGCCAAGCGGCTCTCTGTATGCATTTCTAATGATTTCTTCCTTATTGCGTTTTTTTTTTTTTTAAATAACGATTTCAATTTATATTTATCCCTTTTCAATAATTTCCCACTCAAAAGACAGAATATTAGAAATATAAACACAAGTTTCCATTAGCATATTCCTTTTATTTTCATTTTCGGCCATTTTAATGTTACATTTGACATTTTATTAACAAGTCAGTATACTGCTCGCCACACTGAAAATAAAAACGCTTAATTAAAATATTTTTCATTGATTCAATGAAACATTAATTGACGCAATAAAATGTTAATAAACATTTTTTCACTTGTAATGAGCAACTTAATTAATACTATGAAACTGCGGTTATTGATTTCATTAGGTATAATAATAATAATAATAATAATTTTTTCGTTGATTTCATGAATATTATTTATTAACTCTATGAACTTTCGTTTTTCTGGGCATTTGATTCCACTTATGTAGTTTTTTTTTCATGTTCATGAACATGTGCTTTTGTCAATCAAATCATTCATTGATTTAATGAATTTTTACAATGATCGTAGGAACGTTTCTGCGTTCGTTCGTAAAAGTCTTTATGTATTTCGTACTGAATAATCAAGCAGTGCGAAGGTTTCTTTGACTATGTCCAGTGTAAAGCGAATCTGTAAAGGAGTCATATAAAGGTAGTTTTAAGCATTTGTTTTGTTTACCTATAATTTTTTTAGAACTGTACAGGCCAGCCATCGAATGAAGAATTGAGGAAGCTTTCCACAACATAGACTTCAAAACGATTATCGACTGGTAAGGAACATCTAAATACAAAACATAAAACCAAATATTATCTTTATTATTGGATTGGTATGGACTTCCGCGTACGATTCAAACAATCAATTTTGAATAACTGGACCGCTTTAAAAAATGCATAATAAAATAAGATTCTAACAAGAAGACTATAAAAGAACTATGTAAATTCTAAGAAATAAAGATAGGAGAGAAAAAGTGTGTACATAAAGTAAGTAATTGTATTTTTTAATTTGGGTAAAATATGTAGGTACCTACTAAGAGAAAGGACAATAAAATATGAAGGAAATTGATGATGGTAAGATTTAGGAAGGGGGCAAGAGGGTAAACTAATACGTGTACATGTATGTCTGATCAAAAACTGAGGTTCACTTGATCAATGTACATAGTGCATTGCAGCAATACACCTCGGTCATTAAATCTACGTACGAAATTTACTGTTCTAATGAATATAATGCATTGGATGAATGATAAAGTTCATAAAATAAGCAGTCAAAGAATATATGAGTCCGGTTCATTGAATTAGTGAACTTTTCATAGAGCCTAATTTTTAATTTAGCTCTGTTCATTACCACAATGAACACATTCATCGGTTGAAAATTGATAAAAAAAATAATAAATCCAACGAACTTTTTTATTGGATCTACGTACCTTTTCGGTTCAGTGCAGAAATCTAGTCTATAAAAACGACTAGTCAGTAGGAGTTCCAAAGATATGTCATTGTCAAACTCTATCAGTTACAACCGATTCTCGTGTAACCTGGGCTAGTTAATAATTGCATGTAACGTGAACAACAAATTAATATTAACGATTTGACTTTTTTTGATACGACAAATGAAAAATTGTTGTCAAACGAACGAAAGGCCATATATGTATGATAGAGTTATGTTTGCATTGCAGGAAAGGAAGCAGGTTTTTCCTATTGGATGCGCCAGGTTGAATTGGTAGAACGTTTTTAATTTCGCTCATCCTTATCAAAGTTAAATCTCAAGGTAAGATCTCATTGGAAATTGCTTTATCTGGCATCACTGCAACTTTATTGAATGGTGGAAGAATAGTTCAATCGGATTTAAGACTAATAATAAACATAGACACCAATAAAAATGCAGTATGTAACATAAAAAAACACTCAGGCATGCCTGAGGTAGGTACTGCAAAAATCTCACATTATTATCAGAGATGGATGTACAATGAATGGCCCATAAACATTAAATTAAACCGAGAAAGATTGAATTGGCAGCGAAAGATTATTTGATGGTATTCTAATTTTATTGTCAGGTGATTCCAGACAAAAATTACCTTTTTTTCTATGTTCAATGTGCGCGGACGAGATCGACGCATGTTTAAAATCATCAGTTTTGTGGCGAAATATCCATATATTCAAATTTACATTAAACATGCGTATAAACTTAGAATATGTAGCAAAAATGATAGGCCGCAATGTTGTGCAAAATTCGTGTACGTGTGATAAGCGATTTTTTTTGTCGAGGGCTGTCGGAGGGCTTGGTCGTTTATTTGATGTCCTTGTGAAATTTCGACACGTTTCTGATATTTCTGAATGTGCGAAAAGATGTCCGGTGTTTTAGACATTATTATAGTGAAAAACAATAGTGATTTATTATTTTGTGGTGCACAAGATTTATTATAACCGAGACTCCAGAGTCTTTAATTATGGCTGCGAAGTACGCGGTGCTTTGCTGCAGAAACAATGGGAGTTATTGTCGTAGGAAATCATTTTTTAAGTAAGTTTAATTGTTTCAATAATTAATTATAGTGTTTTAAATAAAATGGAAGCGTAGTAGTTATAAAAATAAACAGCCGTGGCAATAAAATTTAATATTTTCCAATGCCGTTTTGTTTCTTTACAATGTGGTAACTTACATGATATGAGTCATGCCAAAAAACATTGTCAAAAAATAAAGGGGCCCAGAAAAAATTCTTAAAAATTATAAAAAAAATTATAAAATTATAAATTTAAAAATTAATGTAATGAGATATAATGATATCTCTTCTATTGAATTTCTTCAATATTTAATAAAGTTTCAACCACTAAATTATGTGCCCGTTTTGAAAATATCGTTGCTTGCGACTTCCATGACTTAAAAAACACATCGATGCGATTGTATTATATGAAGAAAAATGTTTAAGTTTTTCTTCCTCATAGCCTGTCCTTTTTGCTATATAATCTAAGTGAGTTACACTAAAAAACTATTTTTCCGCTGAAGTATTTTCCAAACAATTGCAGAATATTCGTAATATAAAAATTAGTTTTATTAAAAGTACACAATTAATTAAATTGCCTGAAAAGTTTTGCAACATTGTTGATGGGAAAAATGCATTAGTAGAAAGTGGATGTCCAAATACACGCGACATTTTATCGTAACCATCGTTGGGTCAGTCAACGAGAGATTTTAGCTGCTAAAATGTCGATGTTGATGAAATCAACTTTAAAATACAAGAAACATTTCCCGGCGATATAATATCGTTTATATCAATTGTCACAGTGGTATAAATGAGAATGAAAGCGTAACATGTTCCACTGAGTTCTTGAATTCACTCAATTTACCAGAACTACCATCATATAGCTTACGCTTGAAAATTGATTCACCCATAACTTTGTTTCGAAACTTAAATGCATCCAGACTGTGAAATGGAATGAGATTAGTTATTTAAAAAAATGTCAGAGGAGTCAATGTTTTTCTGCCGCCCACCAATACACCAATTCAGTTCAAACGTTTACAATTTTCCATTAGTTTGGCATTTGCGATAACCATAAATAAGTCGCAAGGGTAAATAATTGCCATAATATGCGGATTGAATCTAAAGATTCCATGTTTTTTTCACGGTTACGTGTTCAAGCATTGGAAGATCATCAAACCTTTTTCTTTGAGTACTTCATGGAGATATTGTGCTTGATTTAGTATTACGATAAACACAAAATAAATAATATAACATTAATCAACATTTCCTTCATTAGGTATACAATTTACCGAAAGTCTCCTACTTAAATAAAAATGTTTATAATATATAAAAACTTGTATTAGTTCTTAACATATTTTGCATAAAATCATTATAGTGATAATTTGCATCTTGAACTTTCATTTTCATTATTTAATTATGAAAATATTAATTTGAGATTTTTATTTATAATGATTCTCTGTTTTTAATCTGCAGTTTTTGTAATTCGGTACTTTTAAAAATGTCAATTCTGATGTCTCATATTTAAATCTAGGATTCCATTTTCAAAATTCAATGTACGATCTTTCAGTTTGAATTGCTATTAGCAATGTTCAATTTTAAACATCAAACAGTGTAGTTCTCATCATTCAAATAAACTGCAACTTTACGCATTTCAACGCGCTTGAAACGCACGGAAATTTTTCGGTTCACTTACCTATCCTCTATTCACGGCAGCCACCCCTTCTGTCCAGAATTTAACCAAATCATTCTCATCGCTCCACCTACCGGACAGAGCAGAGCAACCTGTGCCGGGCCTGGTAACTAAGTTTAACTATAGAATTTTGTAATGCAGAGTTTTTACCCTATGCAAACTGCACCTATTACACTGAAATCTTTCCATATCTGTTCAGCTGACAACTATGCACAGAATATTCCTTTCAGCCATTTGCAGCCCACTACAGTATTCATTATACATATATGTATATTGAGTCCGAGGAAAGCTGTTATACACAAATCCAAGGAAGCTCGGTCACTTCTCGGCATCTCCGTCAATTCTCCCCATTTCCCTTAATCAGTGAAATCATGTCCTTTCCTGCTTTGCTGTGCTGCTAGATAATTAGGTTATCACTTGGCTGAATTATATTAAAAAAAATATATTCCACACTCTTTTGACCTACTCTTTTGTTCTGTTTTGTTTTTGTTTGTTTGCTTTTTTTATAGAGCAGCCATACAATATTATTTCCTGTTATATTCCCTGCTATTTGAAGACGGAAGCTCTTTTCACGAGCAGGTATTTCCTGTATTATTAGTTGTGTAAGCATTGTTGTTTCCTACTATGATAAGTACCTATGTACATAGGTAGGTTTGTAAGATATGGAAAGAAAAAATTCAAGAGAATTCTTGAACGTGGATAAACTGTGTAAATACCTGAATTGTGATCATACAATGCGACAATAACATACACGCAATAAAGCAATAAAATTCATTTTGTAGTAGTATCCACACGATACCCAAAAACATTACTATTTCAACCCTCATATAAGTTGTGAAAAGTAACCGACCGTTAAAATTGGGGAAAATAGCAATCAACAGTGCCAAAATAACGAGTGTTCTTAGTCTATGTGGAAAAAGATAAAATTGCTTTTCTAATCTAATTACCCAGAATAAGAAGTTAAAGTGTAATTCATCCTTACGAGCCTGGAGAGTATGTGTGTTAGTGCGTTTACATGTTTCCAGCTAGAGACTTCTACTTACATTTATTTTCGGATAGAAATGCATGTTCATGGCAGGGTCCTAAGCTCCTTTATGTTTTTTATGCTTGGGGCGTTCGCTGCTCTAGAAAAGCGTTTGGATGTCATCATCATCATCATCATCACATGGAAAATGTCACTGTTGATGGATAAAACTAATTTGGAATTTCTTCAGCATAGCTATGTGATGTCAGAATTTAATGTTTTAGTTAGTTTTTCATACTTGGTCTTCATGTGCTACCATTACATGGGCATGTAGACTCATCAGTACGGATTACGATACTCGTAAAATTTTACCTGTTCATGGTTTTATCCTTAGGTAACTTCAATAAGAGAAAAAGAAACTATAATACATTATGTACGATCTTTTTATCACGTTTGATATCAGAATAGTTTTACGTCCCTCCCCAAACTGTTCATATACAATACGACATATTTTTTCTTGCACTTTTAGTGTAACTTGATGAATTTCGAAATCAATCGAGTTCAGGGAAGTTTGTCTGTATGGTAGACTCAAATTATGTACAATAGAACCTACACATGAAATTAGAAAATTAGTGAGAACTGTTGTCTTGTACTTCTACTACGAAATAAATAACTAGTTTATTGTTTATATTACAATCCTCGAAGAATTTGGTCAGCAGATCGGTCGTCCAAATGTCAAAGAAACGCAAATACCAACGCAAAACGCATAAGGATGACTTCCCAAATTATGAATCTAAATCCATATGTGTGCGTGCTGGTCTGATTCTCTAAAATGTTCTATATTACAACTATTATTATGAAAAAGTTACTCGACATTGACTTTTTATATACAATAGAGCCTAAACTACTATTAACACAAGAAGATAGTCTTGGAGTAATTTTAAACTTTGCCCCTTACCTTCCCAAAGGCTACACTTATACATATGCCCATACCTTACCTAACAAAATAACAGCTTTTATTAAAAAGGATTCTTACCATTTTTCGTTCAATAACTCTCAGTTGGGTAATGGTTGCATAGTCATATGCAGGCGGATTCGTCTGACAATGGCCCATTTACATAATTATGCAATTTTGTATTATTCTGCTGAGAGTTTTTGTTTTGGGAGTCGTAGGTAGTCATTCAGTTAAAATACAGTTTTTTAAATAATTTTGTTTAGAAAGTTATACGGTTGGAAATGCAAGGTAAGGTAATGATTATGGTTAGGAAAGTAAGAAAGTAAGCTTAAGATTACCAAAAGACCATTTTTCAGAATTAATTACAGTTTAGGGCATAGATCCTATTCAAATCAATCTTTTGTCAGTTTTACATAAGATCACTATATTTTAGGACTAATTCGCGCTATACTGTATTAGGCAGAGAGTCTGTTTCATGCACTGAGTTATAACAATGGACTGAACGTCTTGTCATTTTCCTATAGGAAAGAATGGCACACGTTTTATAGTTTTCTCTTTTGCGCTATGGCAGAGTTGGAGCTACCAACACAAAATATCTCTTTCTTATGCCATTTGATGTTCTTATGTTAGCTGCAGATGCAATCACCGCAGGAAGTATAAGGAAAAGATAGTGTTTACCATGCTCCATTTCTCTGGCCCATACGCAAGATTCAGGTAAACATAACCTTTTGAAAATTAAAGTCAGAATGTATTTAATTTCTTATAAGAGTACTTATAAACGAATAAAATACCATTTAGACACAAGAAAATATATTTTTATACCCTAGATGAAATAATAGGTATACTAAGTTCGTTATTCTGTTTGTTTCTCACAGAAATAATGATGGTAGAGCAAAATGGATTGGACACCCAAGTATAATATTAAAAGTTATTATAATTTGTGCATGCTCTTCCGTCGAGAACACGTATCCTTGGAGAGCTGAAATTTTGTACACTGACTTTAAAAAAAAAGTAAAATTAAGTTCGAAAATGAGATAAATCGGACAACTCCATCATGGGGTTGGCATGCAAAAATTTCGTTTTCGACTATACTACTGTATTTGAACACTGCCTGAGAACGCATCTTCATAGACAACAGAAATTTAGTTCATTTGGTACATGATGTCTTCACAATAATAGCAAATAAAATCTAAATCGGGCAACCCCTTTTCGGTGTTGCCATATAAAAATTTATGCTTTTTACGTATACTCTGAAAACGATCAGACAGATTAGACATTTTTATTGTACTAAAACTTTTTCAGAATACGAAATCCTAAAAAATTGGTTATAATAATTTTTTTCTGTTTGAAGATCCGTTGTAGAAATATTTGAGAAAATCCACTTCAAATATCACAATTGGACAGATGAGTGACCCTACGAAATTTCATACGGGCATTCATCTAGGGTATCATAAGTATCATAAGTATATAGGTATCATAATTGATTTTATACCAATTCTAGCTTCGAAATTGTGTTCACGTGCGAAAATATAATACGACCTATGGAAGTGTAATGTGCTCCATTTTGCCTACAAAGTAAAATAATCGACAAATACTGGCTGTTTTGAAAAAAAAAACGGAATCCTGATTCATTCTTCAAAAATGTCTGTGAACCCCAGTGCTGCTAATGCCAAAGCGGTTTATCGACAAGGCAAAATTTTGAATAGCTAAATGTTGTTCACCAGATGTTCATGAGTATTCGTTGCGGAAACGTTTAGCTTTGTGCATATGAAATTTGTTCGCAACCAAAAGGACGACATCAGTCGGACAAGCATCCCAAGGAAAAGTGAAAAGCTTGGTAATATGCTGTTGTAAAATAAAAGGGATGCAATTGAATTATAAATAGTATGACAGTATTGAACGAAACAAGCAATACTACAATGTGAAGAAAATGTCTAAGAACTTTTTTCCAACTTTTTATAGAAAGCAACGATACTCCAAGAGGCGCCTGTTGGAGCGATGCCCTAACAACTTTCCTGTAAATATTTTAATAATTTTTGTCACCGAATTGTACATGGCGTCCTGCCCCGCCTGAATTATAGTAGTACCTACCTACTTATATACGATGCATATTCCGTGGAAATTTGTTTTTTTTTATTATAGCTCTCAGATTGTGTTTTGTATTTTGTTAGAATTGCTTCTAGGTTATTAAAATTTTTTCTCCCTGGAAACTACGCAAAGTGGGAGTTTATTGTAGAAATAAATTTGTCCTTTAGGTCATATACTCGCATATTGTAGGTTGTAGGACGTTTTATTATAAATTTTTCTGATGATATTCAGTTGTAATTATACTTTTCTTTGGATTTTTCTTCCCGAATTAAACGTGCTACAAATTAAATATCCAAAATTTGGTTAATCGGGATCCAAAGTATTTTTATATGTTGAAAATTGAAATTAATCACAATATTCATACTCTGCAATGCTGAGAATTAAAATGCTAAGTTGAAGATGCCGGATGTTAATGGCGAAGCATTTCCTTTTTCTGCTTCTCTCCGAGCCCTCCGCTTTCGCTTGATCTTTCTCGTTTCAGAATGGAGAATCAGATCGATTTAGTATCCACTGATGGCAAGGAAAGCTGGGACCTGACACGGTTTGGATCAGCACCATCAGATCCTCATAATTATTTCAAAGGTAAGTTGTTTAGAGTCCCTTCAGGATTTGATGTGTGTATTCCCTTTCGCTGCAATATATATCTTGTGATAATACATATATGCTTAAATCTAACACCAATTGCATTTACATTCAATGTGTAGGAACCTTAAGTTGAAGAATGACTTTCAATCTACCTTGATATATCATTACATGGTGTCAAGTGTTCAATAATAGTCAAAAGTGATTATTATGCGCAGATGATGACTGAAAAAAATAAAAAAACAGACGGCGAAGACTTAGAGGGAACTTCCAAAACAACAAACATAATGAGTGTCAACAGCAGTCCACAATTCTCCATGTCACCCTTAAATCTGGAGTCACCCAATCGATCAACAGCCTAGAATAATTGGTACGCACAATTTAAAATATATTTTCGAGCAACAAATGTCGAAAGTTTAACAAATGATAAAAAAGTAGCCATCTTACTACACTGCATCGGCTCTGAAGTTCTGCACGTGTTTAATTCGTTTGATGCAAACGTGGGCACCGTCGAATACCAGGCGCTTGTTAAAGAGTTCGAAAATTATTTCATGCCCAAGGTCAACATAGCAGTAGAGAGGCATACATTTTTTACAAGGATCCAGTAAACTAAGGAATCCATGGAAGATAATATTACCGCATTAAAAATCTAAGCTTGTTATGAGACTGTCGGAGACTTGCGCGAGAAGATCACACGTGATATTTTTGCTTGTGGACTCAACTAAAATTTTTCCCAGTTTAAATAGAGAGTCTTCCCAGAAATCTTGATCTGACAGAGATACAAACACGACAGATTAGTCATGATGAAGGTGAAAAGTAATTGGGACCTTACAAAACATGTACATTCAAAGGAACGTACACAATGCTTATTTGCAAAAAAGCATCATGAATCATCATAAATTGAATGTACAACCAACAAAACAACAGTGGCACCAATACGATCCTCTTGATCATCAGCAACCGTTCGGGCATTCACGCAGTAAATGCAGATGATGCTCTATTTATGGGATCGTTAACATCATCGGACGTCAACTCAACAATATGAATTCTTGGTCAGAATCACTTATTAGAAATAAACTACTTGTTAACTGCCAACAGGATACCGGCGTGGAGGCTAACATCATAAACTTAACAGAATACAACAAACTTCAGTTGGACATAGCAAAATACAACAATCCTCCACGAAGAGGCGGAGAGCCAAATAATTGTCAGCTGTTTTTACAATAACTTTGAGAGTCGGTGAAGTGAAATCCAATAATATCAGTATCGGATTAATTTTTAATTTTAATTCCTTTTTGGATAACTTCAGTGATGTATTTAATAGATTAGGATGCCTTAAGGACAAGTGTCAATTAGAGATCAGGCCTGATGAATCTCCTATTATAACACCACCTCGGAAAATACCATTTAGTCTCTTAGAACCGCTGAAAGTGGAAATCAAATGTCTGGAATTGCACAAGATTATTATATGTAAAAGAAAATAAATCAACAGGTTGGGTAAATCCTATTGAAATAGTAAAACCACGCACGGGAAATATTCGCGGAATAACCGCGGAATTTAAACAAAGTGATAAAACGATCACATTGTCATTTTCTACGAGTCGATGATGTGAAGGCAAAATTAAGTCAAGCTGTAGTTTTCAGTTCTCTGGATGCCACATCTGGCTTTTGGGTAATTCCGTTAGACGAACAATCATCTAAACTTTGTACTTTTATCACACCCTTCGGGAAATTTAGATTCTTGAGATTGCCATTCGGTATAACAGCAGCTCCAGAAATCGTCCATGCGACAGGTTGTTCATTTATTTAATGACATTCCTAATGTAATTGGACGAAGCCAAGAAGAACACGATAGTACACTTGAACTCGTTCTGAGATGTGAAAAGGGAAGTTGATCTTAAATTTATCCGGTCAAGGTCCAGATATTTAGTAAAGGCGGCATTCGTCCTGATCCCTTAAATCGAAGCCATTTGCAAGATGCCTTCTCCTAACAACAAAAAGGCACAATTTGTATTTGTTCAAAGGTGTTTGGTAGTTTTGGCAGCTGAGGCATACTGCTTCAACGGTAGCACGCAGTGAGCTGCCAACTTCTGCTGATAGATCTGACTTTACGTCCCTCAAATCACTCACTCCCAAGTAAGGAACCATAACAGTTACTATTTATAACTGTTCGTGGCGGAACAATCTTCGAATTAAAAACTAAAAAACAAAATAAAAACTCCCAAATAAAACATTTCCTACGACGAATCACTCGATAAAACTTCCCACGAAGATCATAGATTTTAACAAAAAAGGATCCGTCTATGCTACCGACAACATCTAAAAATAAACAAATACAAAAACATTTATAAAAAAATAAGCAAATAGAAAAGACTCAGATCATTCACAATCTGAGACTTTAAATAAAACCAAAACTTACACTAAACGCTACGTTATAATATTCCCACGATGTTTCAAGCACAATCCTAAGGGACCAAAAATCTGAAAAAATAAAACAAATTATTAAGAAATTTATAAAGAAATATTCAAAATGTAAAAAGCAGTTGCCATCAAAGACTTTGACATATTCAAGATGGCAGCTAACAGCACAGAAAAATCGTTCTCATTACAAAATTCACGATGACGCAATATTGTGTCTTAATGTATAAATGGCGTAGGGCTTTATTGTTAAAGCCACCGAGAGACACAATTCCCATTGTGTTTCTGTCTGAGCAACAAGACAATCGGCAGTTAAATCGAAGCCACTGAAGTCTTGCCTAACAAGCCAAACCACGGGAAGTATATATGAATGAATCCCTTAAATACTAACTTTTTTACCAAAACTGAATTAAATTGGTTTTAATATTTCAGCATCCTACATTGGGAGTATTGACCACAGCCTTTTCCCATACGAGCAGTTCTGTGACGCTCACTCTGCCAACCCAACCTTACTTTTTTTTTTGTTTTGTTTTTTCTATTGAATAATTGTTTTTCTATTACAGATCAAGAAATAAAAATCGGCAGTGGAGGCCCAAAATAATTGTATTTAATTAGATATATTAAGAGGTAGAGTAAAATGAATTAAAGTTGTAAAAAATACATGAATTATTTAGTTTTTTATTTTTATTTTTTTATTTGATTATTAAATTAATATAATGTATTATCACCTCAATATGATTTATTTGTTCAAAAAAATGCACATTAGGAATATTTCTTTTAAGAGTACATGCTCCAAGTTATTAATCAGGAAATAATTTATTATTAAGACTTAAACTATAGCTTTGTTCAAGAAAGAATTTTTTGGGATTCTCCGGTATATAGCAAAAGCTAAAAAATGTTCTAATTTGTTATTTCATCACACAACCCATTAATTTTTGGTGACAAGTTTCAAGTCTTGGATTGACTCATCAACAGGTCCCAAATAGCGAAATTGGGTGATTTGAAAAACAAATTAAAAAAATGAAAAAAAGCAGAAAGAAATGAAAAGTTTGAGAAAAATAGAAAAAACATTTTTTTTTATTTATTAAAAAAATTTTAAATTCTTTTTTAAAGAAACAGATTCATTCGAAGCGAATCGAATCTGTATACGCCGCGCAGTATAGCATTAAAGCAAAAAGAAGAGAAGAAAAAGCAAACTAAATAACAAATTGTACACATTAACAAAAAGAAAGTATGTAAGTATTTATCAATTAAAAATAATAGAAGGAAATACGGTAATAAAAAGCATGAAAAGAAAAAGAATAAAATAAAAAGAAAGAGTACGAGATAAAAGATAAAAGAAAGTGATCAGTAGTAGTAAAAATTTAACACTTTTAATAAGATGATTGAAAACAATACGCTTAAAGCTGTCAAACGTGCCCGCCCATAATGAGTCTCTTACATCAATTGGTAAGGAGTTCCAAATACTGACTGCTTGGACGAAAAATTCTCGATCGCTCACCAGAAATCTGCTGGTAGGTGGTATAAGAGTTAATGCTCTAATTGATCTATTGAAGTGCAAGAAGGTAAACAAATAGTGCGGACACTGAAATTTTATGACCTTCAATAGTAAGACTACTGTTCTGAATTTGAGATACCGCTGAAGAGTGCAGCCAAATAGAATGTCAGCAAAAGGTGAAACGTGGTCATAGCACCGAAGTCTAAAAATATACCTAATGATGGAATTGAAAGAGACCAGCAGCTTCCCCTCCAAGATACTATCGAGCCCATTATAAATTTCACAACTGTATAATAACCACAGAATTTACATGGTCACCCCACGTCAATCTATTATTAAATATGATACCTAGATTCTTAGATGAGGTAACAAGCGGAATCACAACACCATTTGTATGAACTGGAGAAAAATCGGAACAGTTAGTATCTAGTCTACTTATAATTAAACACTTAGATTTACTTGCATTTAACTAAAGTCCATTGGATGCAGTCCATCTAGATCGTCATTAACAGAGCAAATTCCATCCTCGGATAAACCAATAGGCTTAGAAAATATAAGCTGTACGTCGTCCGCATATAAATGAGGCTTGCAGTTTTTAATAACCGTAAATACATCATTTTTGTACAACGAAAATAATAGAGGGCTCAAAAGTGAACCCTGCGGGACGCCTGCCAAAAGAGGAAAAAAGTTAGAATAACTTCCATTAATATGTACAGATTGGAATCTGTCCCTCAAATAACTGGCAATTAACCTAGATGCCTGGGGTGAAAAGTATTTAACGAGCTATACACATAAACGATCATGATTAATAGTATCAAAGGCTTTAGAGAAATCCAATAAAAGGACAAATGTAATGTAATCCCTGTCAATGGCCTGTCGAATATCCTCTGAAACTTTGAGCAGAGCAGTAACGCAACTATGCTTAGCTCTAAATCCTGACTGAAAGCAATTCGATAAGTTGTTACTTCGAGCATGATCCGAAATTTGTGAGTACATAATTTTTTCGGTGACCTTGGAGAAGAACGGTAAGATACTTATTGGTCTGTATTGACTGCTACCATCACCTTTAGATATGGGAACGACTTTAGAGTATTTCCAATTACAAGGAAAGTACGTAGTTGTAAAACAAGCATTAATAATAAGCGTTAGCGGTGAGATTATAAATCTAGAAAGTATCCTGACGAATCGAGGATCAATCACATTGCAACCCACGGCATTTGATTTTATGCTTAGTAAGGCACGTGCTACATAAGCACGATTCACCCTAATGAAGTCAAAGGGAGTAATGCTATTTGCAGTTGGCAGCTCAGCAACATTAGAGTAACCAATATCAATCGACTCCACCGTAGACGCAAATTGGTTACTAAGCTCATCAGGTTGCGGGAGATCACCAGGAATGGTACCACTTACAATGCCAGAAGATTTCAAATTCCTCCACAGGATCTTAGCGGGTTGGTTTATGTCTAGTTTGCGTGATAAGTATCTTTCTTTAGCTGTACGAATAACATAATTTGCATTATTTTTTAACTCGCGATAAATGTTCCAATATTCTCCAATTCGATATCGCTTCCATAGTTTATTGGTTTGATCTCTGAGTCTTCTAATAGTATCTGAAAACCAAGGGCAAGCCGGATTATCAATAGTTCTAGTTTTAACGTAACAAAATTTTCATGGAGATTGGCAATATACTCATTAATTATATGGATTTGAGAGTCTACATAAGCACAGTCACGTACGATATTCCACTCCATTGTTTCCGCTTCTGAGAGATATAATAGATTTGTAGTCATAAAACGAAAATGAGTGAGTTGAACAATCATTATTAAACGTGATATCTTATATGTACAATCATGATCATATAATGGTCTGAGATGCCAGGAATTGACAGATGATTTTTAAACTTAATATTAGACGTACATGCCGTAATAAATACATCCAGCAAAGAGCAAGAATGCTGCGAGAAAGGAGTAGGCTCAAAATCTATGCGGTATAAATCAACACAGGTCAAAATATTACAAAAGTTTTCACTAGAGCTGGAATTTACCAGAAAGTTTATATTGAAGTCACAACCAATAATAGCATGTTCATACTGTGGTACTATATGTATGAGGTCTTGTGTTAATCTTTCAAGAGAACAATGAGGAGGTTTGTAAACAGAGCCAATTAAAAATTTATGTTGACTAGATCCGACTTCACAAAAAATATATTCGGCTTCCGTATTACAGTCTCCACTCTTAAACAAAAACTTACTTTTCAACCCATTCCTAATAAATATTGCAACACCTACTCCTCTTCGTCCACATCTATCATTACGATAAATTCTAAAACCCGGAATATTAGTAGATTGATCACTGATTTCAGGCTTTAACCACATTTCACTTACCAGGATTATATCCGTACTAGAGCAGCCGAATATGTCACGGATGTCATCTATATGACCAAATAAACTTCTGGCGTTAAGATGGAAAACCTTAATACCTTTTGCCTGTTGATTAAGCATATTGACCATTGCACGTACATTATTATATTCGTCCACAGCAATATCAGAGCTCATCCAATCAAAAACGAATCACATGAAATCGTGCACATAAGACAGCAGCAAACACATCCAGTAAGAAACATAATACGTTGAACACTACTGAACACTGAGAAATACAAAAAGTAATAGAGGAGATAAAGAAATAATTGTTTAAATTAAAACTAAAAACTTTAAGATATAAAAAAATAACTAATACACTCTCTAAATGTTTGATTTGTGTATTTATCTTATTTAAAAAAATAATAAAAGGGAAAAGACAAACAAAAGAAGAACGAAATAACTAAACACAAACGAATCACTAAATATTTCGGTGAAAATCTATCCTCTATATAAGCTCAAGGATGTCCTCCTGGGCGTGACTCAGTGCTTCTCTGCAAAGAATGAAAAAGTTTTTGGGGTGTGAGTAAAATCAACATTTCACTCAGTGAGTAATTAACTCTAGCTCTAACTCCGAATCACTCATGCAATACCTTCGCGAATCCGCTGTCGATTCACCCGTACATACCAGGGTATATTCCTACATGTTCCTTACCAGTGTAGGGCACGGACATTCCTGTGCTATTTTTGATACACGTACGAACCTGTGCTGAAGATCGACAACAGTTCCACGGATATTTCTCACGATCAAAAATTAATCAACTTTATTTATTTAACACACTAATGGCCAGTTTCACAGTCGAGTTTAAACCAAGGTTTAGTTTAAACCACCCTCCAAGTTTAAACGTAGATTAAACCAAATCGGGTTTCACAGTGCATTCTTTTAGTAACGTTGGTAGTACTGATTAAATTGTGAATTAAATTAGTTATCGCCACCATTGTGAAGCAATTTTGCAATGAATCAATCTGTCAATCGAAAAAAGTAAGCAGATCAGAAATAAAAAATAAAAAAATATGTAGGTATATTTTCTAATTTTAAATATGCCAACATTAAAAAAGGATGAAAATTTTAGCATAAGTGAAGTTGAGCTATTACCTGCACTAATACATAAAAAAGAGATATATAATAGAGCGCAAGAAGACGGACAAGAATAGATTCGAAGACAAAGTGACAAAGTTCTTTACTTAAACTGAACCTAGCATAAAAATCAACGTCGTCCCACTAATTAAAATGATTTGGCCGATTTCTAATTACTCTCAGTCGTCGCCAGAGTTGTAAATTTAACTCAAAAAAATCTTCTTCATCGCTAGAAATGTCTAAATCTAAATCCATGATGAAATTATTTTTTTGATACAAAAAAAGCAATGCTACTGTCAAAATAAAATTATCTTGATTTTAAACCGAGGAAGGGCACGGTTTAAACTAGTTTAAACCGAGGTTTAACCCAAACTGTGAAACTCATTCGTCGAGTTTAAACTAAATATTTGGTTTAAACTCAGGCTGTGAAACTGGCCATAAAAGAACAAACATTCACGATATAAATCCAATCTTAAAAATCTCATACATGCACACACACTGAACCCATACTGCACCCACCTTACTATTTTATTCAACTCAAGTAACGCCAATTAATTTTGTTCAGCAACTGATTATAAATTTTTTTACTTTATAAATCTTTATTCTTTCACTGGCACTACTCGAAAGACGAATTCTGTGCCACCTTGCCATCCTTGGACCATTGCTCTCAGATCATTTTCTGTTTATTTTTCATTCCTCTAATCTTTCTAAAAAGGTATTTCCATGAACCGTATAATAAAGTATATTACCTTTTCTGGGAGTTCAATAGGAAACGGATAAGACAGGTATGTTCATGTACTGCAGTCCTGCTAGTAACATGCTTACCCTCAATAAACCCCTTATGAAATTCATAGGAATTTCATGATCAATGGATGTAGCAAGGTCAGCGTGCGCAGTAATTACATTTTATTTTATTTAAGACAATTCTGGTTTTTTTAAAGAAATTCTTACCTTCCTCTTATTGCATGGTGACATAACCATATTTCAAGAGCTAAACTACTAATAACAAGATACTGCCAGACAAACTACAAATTCATGAACACTTCAGCAAGATCATCAAAAATTCTCCTCTCCAAGAATTCGCTCCGCCGGCCGGTCCATTTTTTGTTCTTCGCACATGCACAATTCCATCAATAGTGAAGACTGATAAGAGATGTTTACCTCTCTTCAATTTAATGGCCCGTCGAAGTATTCGGTAATTACGGACAGTTAGATTTTCATTTATGTATATAGGTGTTGGTTGCCTTTCCACTAATCCTACATCTGATAAAGTGAGAGATTTTTTATCGCTGTTGGAAGCTTTACGTTCCTTTATGGTTTTATATATAAATTTCATAAATTTATTTTTATCAGCTGTAGTGAAAAATTTGACTACTATGGATGATTCAATTACGTCCCCAGATGTAGGATAAGATTTTGGTTTAATTTTAAATATTTTACTAGGCTTGAATGATTTAGCAGCAGCAATAGATGTACTAAGCGAATTAAATACACAATTTAAGTCTTCATCAGGCAAACGGGGTATGCCACTAATCACCAGATCACAAGATTTTCTGTCTCTTTCATAGCTATCCAGTTGATTCTTGACAGTTTGAACTTCATGCACCAACTTTTTTACTTCGATATTTACTGCAGGAAAGCGTTCTTCAATCAAATTAGATAGTTTTGATTCAAGTTGTACCTTTAACTCATTAAAATCACTAGTAATCTTTGCAACACTCTGTTGAAAGTCTGAAGTTATTAATTCAAGTTTATCATGCACATGAGCGACGACATTTGCTAGTGCAGTTTTAACATCACTTGAATGTGTTGGTGGATCAGATGAAGAAGTGTAACGAGTAACACGCTGTACCTTACTAGACATTTTGTCGGGAATCAAGCAACAATAGCACTATAATTAACCAACTAGTATTGCTTATTTAAATATGTGATAATGAAAATATTGTGATAATAAAACACACAAACCAAGATTTACTTAAGCAAGGTCCAAATTACTAAAGAAAACAATGAAATTTGCTGGAGCTAATTCCGCGCGTGTCTACTCAGTGCCGCACATCACTTGTTTTGTATGAAGAATTTGTGGATTTTTGTTATTTTGAAAACTACTTGTCTTATCATTTTTCAGACCGGGACCTGCCCCTATTTTATGCTAAGCCCACATTGGAACTTGACAATTTAGTCATCTTAGAGCTAAACATATCCACATCATTAATATTTTGAGACATTAATAATAAGAAAATAAAAATAAAAAATAAACTACAATAATGGCACCGAAGCTGTCTGTCGGAATTAGCAACACGTTCCAACAAAATGTAACAAATTCTCCTACTCATTACACAGAGAACAGATTGCGCTGCCTTCACGCCTAAAGGGATAGGCGTTCAAATTTACAAGACCACTTCTATACCTATAAATAATATTAATTTTTTTAATGGAATACTCATCACGGAAGTAGCTATTTTTATTTAAGTAGTCTAGTTTACAATACAGCGCATGTCTTATAGAACCTCTTGCTTTATCAATAGCCCTTTGTTTTATTTTGTATTCTTACTTTTGTAAAAGATCAGACAAAATATTTCGCATGCCGTCATACCCGCATGTGTGCTCCAAACAATTTAGCTCAACGTTATGAGAACTAGCTATGTAGTTCCTGCCAGGACTGGTACCAGAATACATGGTCGCGAGCCGCCTTCCAGGCTAGTTGATAAGGAGGTCTATCTGGAGCGTGGCGGAACAAGAGCTTCAACATATAATCAAAGTGGCACTTCATTGTATATATATAAATATGAGAGAAGCCAAACTCAAGATCTAATATATAGTTCGGTTTATTTGAGGTAACCGAAGCAATTTCTCTACAAAAAATCTTAGTAAACTTTCAACAATATCGCTTTGTAGAAAACCCCACACTTGAGCTCTATAGCAGAGAAATGCCCTTGAGACAAAGTTATACAGAGCAGTTAGATGGTGTGACCTTGTCTTTTCCAATAAAAATTTTCCAGGTCACATCAATCGCAACTTTAGCAGATTCGAATCTATTATTAAAATTGGAGGTTAAGGTAAGTTTTGGTGTTAATGTAATAAAATACCCGAGTTAGAATACTTTGTGACAATCTATATCTCTGTGTCCATGTAAACACAATATTCATTAGTCTTTCTCGCACCATTTTTGCGTCTTGACCTTATACTTCTCTAAGTTGACAACAAAAATTGATAGCCAATATGGTGAAAATTCTGCAGCTGGCGAAACAAATAACAAATAAGCTGTTTCGTATCAGCAAGGACCAATAGTCATGAGTACCTAAGGCTAGGCTCTGCGTGCATTGGCGCCTGAAACAAATTAAACAGGTTGACTTCATATTTGATCACAGTCAAGTTCTGAATATGAATCATAAGAGGCGATATACACTATGTATTTACTTTCCGTTTAGCCATTTAAGCTCTAGGCTGGACCACTCACGTTCAAGGGAAAAGTAATGAAGACTTTTCAAAAAATGTTATCAAATTGAAAAAAGTTATAACCAGTTTGATGCAAAACCTTTTGTTGGGGAAGATAGCAACAAATAAGGCGTTTCATATCACCAGAAACCAACACTCCCGCCTGGGGCCCAAATGGCTAAGCACCGAAGTAAATACTTAGTATTTTGTCTGACATGATTCATACTCGGAACTTTAACTAAGATCAGTTCGACAATTACTTTCAGGTGTCTATGTCAGGCATATTAGTTCCTACTCATAAGAAACGTCTTATTTCTTAAAAAAAAAAATGATTCAATTTTTTCATCCAAATGGTTAAAGCAAGTCATTTCCTTCAAAATTTGTAATTAACACAATAAGTAAAACGTTTATTTGATGATGAAATACCATCCTCAGGCACAGTAGAATGGTGGTCAATGAGTTCGAGTATGTTCGTAATTCGCTCAAAATCGAGCCAAAAGAAGGTCATCCTGCCACTGTCATGATCTAAAAAGCCATAGAGCCTTTATAGATCATGTTAAGCATGTTTAGGCCATCCGGTACATCTAGAGGGATATCCTGGGCATCACTATAACCCGAATAAAAATAAATTTATCCTTGGTGAACATCGCACAATTTGTCTGAAAGCCAAAAGAAGACGCGAGTTGATTGGAGAAAAAATATGCCCAAGAGATTCAATAAAGTAAAAGCAATGCTTAACATTGTGATAGGTAATGAAATCTGGATTTACCACTATTAGATAGAAAATAAGCGCCAATCACAGCAGAATATCTTCCCTGGCGACTACATATAAGCCAGTAAATAAAAGACATGCTGCTACACAGTTTGTTTAGAAAATCATCATTTGTTTAATGTTGAATGGTACCCCTCAGCTTCTTGTATCTCAAGATGTGTGAAGAAATCGTTAACAGGGCGAAACCCTGTCCACATAAAGAATGGAATTGAAAGCTCATTCCACCTACAGTGTAGACTTTGCAACTTCCCTTTCATAAACGATAAAATGTACGGATTGACATATAACAACTCTCCAGTAGAAGAGTAAACATACGAAAATCTTCATTGTAAGGTGCCTGGGAATGGTGGGCTCGATGCAGTCAGGCTTAGTTCAAACATATGCAAAAGTGTTTACTATTTATATCATAAAAACAAAACAAAATTATTCTGACCTTATCTTTGTCAGCCAGAAGAATTGTGTAGCAACCTCCCTTTACATATTATGTATATGCACTCTACCCGAAGTTTTAATCATTGCAGCATTGTTGTCCCTTACATTACTTCCCTATCATTTACTATGCTAGTTTCAAATCAAATACAAGAAAGTGTTATACTTCTTTACTCAGATATATTATTGTTAATACCCAGATGTTATCTTTTGTTGCCATCTTCAAGGCTCTGTTTGTTCGAGTGAATATCTATAATTTCAAAAACAGAACACCACAGAGCATTCCGCAAAACTGTACGGTTCAAGATTGATTTGATGATAAAGACTATTTAAAAATAGATCACCGTAATTTTCTTCCAGCTTGAATCTATTGCCTTTCCATGTTAGGTTATGCTAACGTAATTAATTAATTAAATTTCTCCGGCGCGGTCCTTGTATTTTAGTAGCAATAACAAACTATGAATAAAGTATGCAGTCATACCTGAACTTTACATGGGTTGTAGGAAAATAAAAGTTAAAATTCAGGTTCTTTCCAATATAATAATAATAATAATAATTAATTAACTAATTAATTTAAAATTGACTTTGAGAACATACATATAAGTATGTGTTCATTTTGAACTGAATTTAAATAGTACTGCTCTTCACTCACATTAGGATTAAACATAAACCTTCTGGTAAATTCAGCCTCCATAAATCTTGCTATGTTTGTCTGGAGCTGCCTATTTCTCTGAACCTTTGATGAATTAGCTTGAGCTTTTCTGTCACAATGTATCAATCAATCAATACGGGGCTTAACGTTTTTACACACATTTTAGTATCCGGGTTGTGGTTCTCTTGAATAAAATGGCCTATTTCATTTAATACCTTTTCATTTCTCGCAGTCCTAAATCCATCAAACTACCCTGATCATATTTTGGGGGCGTTTGCAACAATCATAAAATTGATGAAATCTATGCCTTTATAGCAGGTCAGCTTTCAACCAGAATTTGCTTAAAATTCACATTTTTGCTTAACACAACGTACATTCTCGGGTATGAGAGTCTGGTTTGAATGGCCCTTAAAAAAATTTACGAGGTTGTAGTACCTTTATAACTCATGTTTTCAATATATTAAAGTGTATTTAACTTTAAAGAGGAAATATGTATCCCGTTTACTATATACTTAGTATCTATTGGCTGTACAAGTCCTAGGATGTGCTGCGTCCGTCTCTAGTAGGGTGTATGGAAGGAAATTCACTTGTAATTCATAAGGCTTCACAGACCCCCGGCAGTATGGGGAAATTTTGTGGACTGGTTTGTCGAAATTTACATATATCGGGGAAATAATGCGTATATACAAACGTCGATATATGCATAAACACGAAATATTAAATGCGGGCCATCCAAAACCTTTTATAAATTCATATATCACAAAAATTATGAGACTTCGATGGCATGCATTTCCCTTTTTCATTTGCGATGCTTTTACGGCAAACGTATGTGACCTCATGCTCGTCGACTGAACGAGAGTATCGTGTTTATCTACTCGTAGGCCTGCAAAATATTTATTTATATGAAAATGTGTTCACGGGCTCGTTCGTTATTCAAAAGCCGCTTTTAATGGAATAAAATTTTACCAAATCCACTAAAAGGCTGTTGCCGGATAGAGAGATATTTTATTACCGTGAAAAAAAAAGCATTTTCCTATAGCTTTTAGGGCGGAAGCAAAGCTGATCGAGGCCGAGAAGTATTGATTTTAGTTTGAAATTTCTAAATTTTTATGGAAATTCCCGATCCCAGTGGCATAATCCGTCGAGTTTCACCTGTAATATTCGTAAGAGAAAATCAATCAATAGCATTGGTCGGTGACTCTGTTGGCGATTGTATCCTGCGGTTTTTAATTGTTTTGCATGAAACGCACAAAGCTGACTTTCATTCAAAGTTGAAGCGAAAGGATTCAGTATGTATGTATTCATGTATACTATGTAGAGGCATCTTTGTATGAAAATTTCTGCAAGTACATTCGGGAAAGCGATAACGTAATTAGGACTGAATTTGCATTCTCGTACAAAGCAAACAGACCGGTAAAACCAGGAATGAAATCTTCCTCTGGAACCCGATTTCAAATCCTATTTGAATTTTCAAATTGCTTTGTGGCCTCAACGAATCCCTTCGGCATTCACACACGTTTAATTTGTTGGCATGTGGGTACACAGACCGCTCGATATCATGCTCTCAATCCGCCTCATCCCTCTATTTGTGGAAAAGGCGCTATTTTTTCTCCTCAGAATACTGCAGCCATAGTATCTGACGCGTGATTAAAAGGCATAGAATGTGTCCTTTTGATTTCGGATGTAATGAATGACGGACATTATGTGACTAGGGCCTTTGAGCACACCAAATGAACCAATTTTATTGCACGCTTGTACTAAAGATACGATTTGAATAGAGTGCTTCAAATTACCTTATCCAAACGCATATCCATGTATACATGTAGTATATGAAAATAACTACACATTTTCTATTTTCAATGTTAAATTAAATATCGCTATCTTTGGAAGGAATAAAAGGAAATATGAGGAGTTTAGAAAAAAACTAATACAGTTTTGTAAATTTGAGCGAATTATTTATAAGAACTGCTTTGCTAACAAAATCAATTGGTGCTCAGTCTCTCTTTTAGATGCTAATATAGGAAGAAACTTCTATAATAAAATGTGTATATGATCAATACTTCTGTAGAGGATCTTTCGTGATTAGTCCTTTAGGTTGCCATTAATTTACAACTCATTTTAAGTAAGATCTCGTTTAGTTAGTACATAATATGATACTGTGTAGTCAGTGAAAAAATTTAAACAAATTCCCTTCTAAAAAGAAAGCATCAAGTATTTACTTTGTTGGCTTGCACGCGATTTTTTTTATATTCTAGATAATGTATTCATAGGGAACTAAGTTTGTACCTCCGTTTATTACGCATAGAAGTAATGCTTGTAGAGCTATATGGATTTTTGCATGTCCCTCTGTCCATGTGTCTGTCCATCTGTCCGTCTGTTTGCCTGTCAATCTGGCCCCGTCTGTCCTCTTGTCCGTTTGTCCGCTAGTCCGTTTGTCCGCTTATCCGTTTGTGCGCTTGTCCGTCTGCCCGCCTGTCCGTGTGTTCCTCTGTTGGTTCGTATGTCCGTTTGCCCGTTCGCTCGATAACACCAGAAAGCATTCACTTAAAGTACTGAAGGTTTGTACATGGGATTTAAAAAACAAATGTAAATTTATGTTCGAAAATGAGCCAAATCAAGCAACTTTTTCGTAGGGTTTCTATACAAAACTTTCGTTTTTCACTATATATTTGGGCACTGTCCGAGAGCGCGTTGATTTAGAGAGCTGAAATTTTGTACACAACGTTTTCATAAAAATAGTAAACACAATTTCAAAAATGTACTGAATCGGGCAACCTCTTCTTGGTGCTGCCATACAAAAATTTCGTTTTAATACCCCAGATGAAATCTACATATATGGTAGGTATACTACATAAGTTTGTCAATCCGTTTGTATCGCATATATACGTACATACGTTATGTTTTTCACATTTTATTTAATATAATAATTAAGGAAATCAATTAATAAATGGATGGCAGGTTCTACCCGGCGACCGTCATCCGTGGAGCTTATCTGAAACGAGGATTTAAGAAGGGAGTATGGTTATTTAATATACTCAGTGAGCTTATAACTACGACTATGATCGCTATCACAAATGGACACACACAATTTGAATAATACTACATGCTAACGTGATACACACTTCTAATTATTACCATGCAACCGTGACTCACACTTTTCGTCACACGCTTGATGACATACATCTTCAGACCCTTATACTAGGATGGAGGGGATTCATATATTATCTAAGAGTTACACATATTTTAACACATTTTATTCAATATGACTGTCAGAACTATTCTTTCAAATTATCTGTTGAACGTGAATACTCACAATTAATCAAATTTTCTAAGATTACCTACTCACAATTAATTAGTTTACAATTTAATGTAAGATCGCTTACTGTAACATCGAGTTAGATATATGTTGATTAAATATAGTTAAAATATAAATAACTTATGTTTTAAAAAACCCGTTGGTATATTTTGGGAAATATTTTAAGGTTTTAGAAGAAACATCTTTTATATAATACAGGTATTAATGAAATCAGCAATGGTAGTCTGTAAATAGAGTTAACATAAACATTGTACACGATCGCGTGGTGACTATAATATTTTTCTGATTTCCACATTCACATAATAGTATATGTATGTAGTGAAATACATCAATGTAGTGGAAATTGTAATATTAAGTTAATGGGGACAGCTTCATCGAATGAGGAATTTTTCAATGGTATTCCTCAAAACGAAGTAGAAAACAGGATTTTTGAAATAAGGGAAGCTGTTACAATAAAAGTATGAGGAACTCATTCCGATTTCAAACAAAATAAACTAAACTATAAACTGTAACCTGAAGACTCCAACTCAACTCTGACAAAAGGAACAACACTATTCAAAATTTCCATCTTTTCCGATCCTTGGAAGAAGTGATCATGCATGCCAAAGGGAGACCGATTGGCCCCGATTGAGACGAACAACTATTTACGGAAATTGTTATAGCCTTGAGAAATCTGGAATTTGAGCAGCGCGAAATACCCTCTACTTGGGGCCGGATTCTGCAACTAGGAGAGTTTGGGAGATGAGAATTTTCGTTTTTCCCGACTAAAACTACCTAACTCTCCATTCGCGATTCTCTAACATACTTGGGGAGTTGGGGAAAACGTGAGAAGTGAAGGACGGCTAACACTGTGTTGGAGGGTCTGCATTGGGGTTTTTTTCCTTTGAACATATGGTTTAGAGTACAACAATATAGATGGAAAATTTTTGACGGAGGGGATTTTGGGAATGGGTGGTCCTATCACCCCTCATTGGGGGTTTTTCATCATGTACATCATGTTAGGTATCAAATTAAAGAGGGAGAAGGTGTAGTTTTTTCTTGATCATTTTAACTTCATAACTGACTTTTTACAGCCGAAACACGGATTTTTTTCACTTGGGTCATACACACCCGAGTTCCTACATATATAATAAATATTGCACACATTTCTTCCGTTCTTTGTTTAACAGCCATCAGTACTTTTTTATAAACATTCTTATCGTACCAGTTCTTCATAATGATTAGTTTAAAATATGTCCATTTTTGTAAAAAAAAAAAACAATTTTTTCATCTTAGGAAGTACTGATTCATTTCTTTTGCAGTTATCTCAAGTACCATTTACCGGACTCAAAAACTAATTACATATGTAATTAGGGGATAAGCGATTTAATACTGCATACAAGCTTTTACGTGCATATCTCTTCTGTACTGGACAGGGCCGGTGGCAGGAATTTACAATGGTGTGGAGGCAGGGGGGTTGAAAAAATTGGTGAAGAAGAACAACATGAAACACAGTTTTTTTAATTTAATTTTTTTAAATTGGTATAACTACATACATTTACTGATGAATATTCATCGTCAAAAGTTACATTCAATTCACAGGATCATAATTAAAAAATTCACTTAATTAATCCGCAGAATTACAAAAATTGTCGCATTTTACATGAAAGTAACAAAAAATAAAAATAGAAAATAGACTTTCACAATTCTCATTTTTATCAACATTTGCTTAGAAAATTAGGCGACGCGGATTTTTACTAAATTCTATAAGAACTTCGTCTGGTGTCAATATTATTTTCCTGTGAATATTTATGGAAGCCAAACCATTAATTCGATTTTCAGCCATTGTACTACGAAGATAATTTTCAGGCCGCTTTAAGATACTAAATGACCTCTCGTTTGTAAATGTAGTAAGAGGCAGCACAGCAAGTATCTTCAATATATTGTAAACTGTTGGAAATGTACTGGAGTTGCATATCTAAAATTATAATAAATCATAAACAAAATATTTATACTCTATTCAAGAAATAAAACAAGAATAACCACCTTCAGTGCATCGAGCGCATCGTGTATCTCCGAATTAGTAGAATTTATGTACCTACGCCACATTTTTACTTCTCCAACAAATTCACATTCATTTGAACAATCAAGAATATTTTGGTACATATGAAATAATTTGGTTGTAGCCTCATTTTCTTCATCTGTTTGAAACGTTCATTTTAAATATAATTTTAAAACTATGAAGAAGACTTTCATGTTTGAATCTATCCTTTAAATGTGTTGAAAATGTATCCAAAAATGGCACAAAAACTGCTACACGGATATAGTTTTCAGTAGTGTCCATTTCAATATTTGAACGATGTGCTTGTCTTTTGTTATGCGAGGGATTTTAATGGATACAGCTATCTCGTTTTTATCACACATCTCTATTACTTTTTCATAAATTGTTTGAAAAATATTATTTGTAACTTCCCATATGGAATTATTTCATCCTCAGCATTTTTGGCCAATTGCAGCGCTTGTTCTAGTTCAATACCTTTCTTTTGCAACTGTCTACTGAACGGCAATATAATCGAGTGTACTGATTGCATTTCTTGGGAATTCCAAATTTGATATATCCGCCAACAATCGAAAAGCTCCACTCGAAGTCTGTGCGTCCGCTAATCCCTTAATTTTATCCAATATTTTATTACAGCTGGTTGTAGCTCAATATATGTGATTACTGCTTCATGTCGTTCCATCCATCTGGTAAGACACAATTTCTTCAACTTCTCGTATTCTGAATATGTACCAATTTCTTCTTGTAACACAGCTTTCCTCTTCGGTGTATTAAAAAAGTTGTAAACTGTCTCTATGGTTCCCAGGCAATTTCGAATTTGTGGAACCCACAAGCTCTGGATACGACTAAATTCAAACTGTGAGAGGCGCAGTGTAAATATATTGCCATTTCGTGTATTTCTCTTATAAATGCCTGAGCTGGACCTAGCTTCATCATAACCTTGCCCAACAATTTGCAATCTATTCCATTGTTTCTTAAACAATTCAGAATATTTTGGGATAAGTTTTTTCCAGTGCACACAGTGACTGGAACAAACTCCAAAAAATCTTCCCTAATTTTGAAAGATTCAACATCACACCTATTGATAATTGCTCGATGCCCGAAATATCTGCAGGCTCATCAGCTAGGACTGAAAAGGCTTTCGACTTATTAACTTTTTCAATGACTTTCCCTGTCATTACGGTATAGCAAACATTCATGATTTCATTTTGTATTATGTTGCTTATGTACTGTGCATTTTTGCTCCCCTTCTCAAGGTTTTCTTGCAACGTTGCATCTGATTTTGCACGATACCGTAGAATAGCACGAAAGTTGCTGTCGTTAATATCTGGTTCTTCTCCGGTAATTTGTCCATAGTCCATGGTGTAACCACCGCCACCGAGTCTGTTATTTCCCGACTCTTTTCTTCCCACTATATCAGTAGGTGTATATGAATGATAGATTCGGTGGCACTGTTAACACCCAACCGCAGAAAAGAATTCACTAAAATAATCCAGCACGAGTTTCTCCCACTTAATCTCTTCAGAGCAAAACCATTGTAAACAGAAGCACATGCGTTCAAATATAATAGGATTACAGAAACAACTCTGGAAGCAACTCTCTCAATATTTCAGAAAAACCTGTTTTCACAAAAGCGCGGGAACATTTTATGAGAGTATAATCTGAAAACTCCGCCCATTCTTATAGTAATTTTTCCTTCTTCTATATTTGATTTTTTAGTGGTGTATATTTTAAATGTAAGACGATCTGAAAACTCTTCTGTGTCCTAACATGTCATTAAGTAAGACAGTATTGTAAGACGACCAAATTGATTTAAAATTTTTAGCAGGTACCTTGAGACACTAAGCTCGATATTTCTCTGGAAGTATTGAAAGTATTGATTTTGTGAATATAGCCAGGATATGCGGTGAATCCATAATTTAATTTAAAAATACCTAGGTACTATCACAAAAGACAATACAAACAGACAACACTGTCAGTTGAGAAATATTCTTCTTATTTCTCCACATCTAACACAGCCGAGAGTTTTGTCGAGTGGCATAGAGAGTTTGGTAATTCTCAATACAAATTTGCTGAGTTACAGAATTCCGAATGGAGAGTTAAGTGTTAAAATAACTCTGATCTCCGTAACTCTCCAAGTTAGTGAATCCGGCCCCTGGTAGATTAATCATCGTTTAAATTACGAAATCCAACTTCACCGTTTTGGCTGTTGGTTTAGTTTTGGCCCAAGAAAAGTTACGCAGCAGTGATATATTTCCGTGCAATGGACATGTTTTAGAAAATAAATAAATAATATAAAATAAAGCGAATCCTCCCTCACTGAGTACTGCATTTGGACTAATGAACGAGGGGTTACGTTTAAAAAAAGAATAACGTAAGAATTTTTTTTAAAAAAAGTATTTACTACTAAAATCTATTAGGATTGAAATGAAATATAACTCTTAGATCTAATATAATGCGAATAGATGGAAAAGTTATTCCATTTTGTAGGTCACGAGTTGCTAAAATCCTGAAAGCTATTAGAGATTAGTAATCGTGTAGCAGTTTTACTGTAGTTATTATAGTATGGAACCCAAAATTCACTTTGAATACGTAAATCTCATCCCAATTATTTTATTACAAGACACCTGATAAATATTGGAAATTTTCACAATGCCGTAAACTTCTAGGAAATTATCTTTTTCATTTTGTTTATATTTGAAATTTGAAGATCGCAAAGAAATCAAGAAGATAGAAAACAAAAGTTTCGAGGGAATTAAAGTAGGTTGCCGCATGTCAGGAGGTTGATGACGACTCTCTAAGTTGAAATAAGTATTTAACACTTGCAGTAGTAGTATAGTAGTGACTGCTACCTCTTGTACCTTATTTTAGGGCCATATTTACCATGCGATATTGGAGTACTTTCGACTAAAATTTATACCTGATACTTTCCTAAAATGTTTTCGCACGTTATCCCATTATCATAGTTAACCAAATAAACCAAATATACCAGACATGGTTTTTAGTGTTAGCATCCAGATAAGCTAAAATTTTCATCTAATGATAAGTCTAGATCTTTTGACGTAGTCAGAATCAGTTCAAAGTTAATACAGGAGAGTAAAGAGGACACAATAAACTTAACAAACATCTACATATATCGGATAGGCATAACATACACTGATTAGGCTATGCAACGAAAATGAAGGTACATCAGATGATGTCTCATACGTATGCGAGTCAATTGCAAAACGTTTATTCCAGGAGTTTGCCTCACACTTTTCATTGCAAACATCGAGAAAATTTCATTCAATATGATACTGGTCTTCTTGAGGAGAATAGGACTACTGGACGAACTATTAAAAAAAACGATGTATATATGGCTGCAGTACAAATGCTAATTAAGCTGAGCACAATAAAAATTAAGTGCACTTCCTAGTAATCATTACTTCTATTCCCAAACTCTTAAGTATCTAAGAAGACCTGCACACCCTTGTCAACAACTTACAAATTGAAAACATGCGAACAATTCCAGCTATAAACAAAAAAATATGTGAAGAAAAGAAATCACTTGTAGCTATTAGTAAGACGACAAGAAGATTGACCTATTTCAGAATGCGGAGCTGAGTGGGTCCTCATGACTTCATCAAGGTGCTTGTAAACAATGCATACAATTATATGACAATTCAATACCAAAAGGATCAAATTATCAATTTTCAGATCCAATCTACTCTACTACGACGAAACTTTCAGAATTAGTTAAGTATTAAAAAATATTGGGCCAATATTTTTTAGTTAAGCTTGCCGATCGCAGGTCTTGAATACCGGGTGACTCAAATTTTAATGTTTCCAATGTGAACGTAAGAAATAAAAATCTATATCGTGCAATGATTTCCATTGCATAAGACGTTCTCAGATATTTCGCCCTCTTTTATACATAACATATATACATCAGCGGGGGTGATATCCGCATCCGATGCATGTTTTTGTAAGTCTACAGTCTCCGGTTAAGATTCACATAATAATTCTAAGAGTTGATTTCTAAATAGCGTTCAAACAGCCAGGGTCTTCTTTGAAGTCCTTTAATGAATCTTCTTCTTCAATACCGGCTTGTTATGTGTTGTTATGATTGATTTAAGATACATTATTTTGAAAACATATATTAGAACACTGCTTTTTTTTCAAGGTCGAAGCCCATAGAGTGAATATGATAACGGTAAATTCAATATATTGATGGTTTAGATGAAATTTATTTTATTTCGAGTGAGAGTCCTGGTAATAAATATGAAGAAATACTCAAAGTGATTTCAACGAAATAATTGTCTCCAAGAATCGGTATTATGTGGAAATGTGATATACCTATGTCAGGTTTTTGTGCAGTGATATTGAAGCAAAGAATTCGAATGAAATTTCCGAGTTGACAGAAATTTGTTCGTTGCATCATGGTCGAAAGCATGTGCCGGGTTCAGCATCTCAAATTATAAATTATTTGAATCTATTTTTCTTATTAAAGTATTTTGAAATCATCTTCCGTGGTCCACTCTCTCACTAATTCGGGACGGCTTTCTCACTAATGAGGTAGTTGGTATTTACTTTGACTTGACATTGGGCTGAAATACTCCCTTGAAAGTCACACCACTGTCTTTCAGGCTGGAAATTGCAATGGCAGCGATATACAAAAATCAAGGGAATGGACTTTGCTATCCTTTCGGATAGTCAGGCAGCTTTGATGGCTATGTGTAGCCCTCGGATAACATCTAAGTTACTGGAGGATTACACGACGTCTATAGGTAAGCTTTGTATCCTCTACAAGATGTCCCTTTTATTGACTCATGGGCACATGTGAATCATGTAGAATGAGGTGCTGACCTTAGTTCTCCCTACCTTGGACCGAAACCCACTGTGACCAAACGAAATTACATATGGGCATTAATCTAGGGTATCACTTCAGACTTGTCCAAAAATCACTGAAACTGAACTTTTAGATTATGTACTTAAAAATTTATTTTAACCCTACGCCCGTCACTTGGGATACTAAGTGACGCCAGTATTTAGTTGCCATTTCGACACGTATCTCATAGTTTTAGTAGCTAAAATCTGGACTTCTATGGACAAGATTAGACATATATATCACGCCCCGTAAAGATAAGATGACCATAAAAATAAGTTGGTTCACTCGGTACTTCACGCGAATATTTACTTTAATTTTATGTTCTTATTAGCTTTTCTTTGAAAGCAATATTTTTATTCCCTAAGCCTATAAAGATTATGAAATCATAGGATAGTTATACTAAGTTTGTCATTCCGTTCGTAACACTTAGAAATGGATTGAACACCCACGCATAAAATTAAAAGTTAAAATTAAAGTTAAAAGTGTTTCACGATAACTCGAGAACTCATTCACTTAAGCCCTAGATACAATGAGCGCCACGCGTTTTGAGTTTGAATCAATGGTTTTCATATATAGCTAGAGCCAATATAAGCTGCGCCACTTTGGGGTACCGCAAAGTTTAGTCGAACTTTAAACTTTGGGGTGCGTAATTTTTTTCTAAGTTTGTTCCTTGTTCCATTTTAAGAGAACAAATGAAAATATTGACAAGTTTGAAATAAAAAATTTCACCTTTTTGGTAAGAGTTAAACTTAGGGAAGTATACTTGCTTTAATTATCGTACTTAATTTTTTTTAATCATTTTTAAATACTTTTCACAATTTCACAGAAATAATCAACTCACCTCAGTTAAGTTCGAACTGTCTAGTGTAAAAAAGCTCATGGCTTTCATTGTATCATAACTGCCACAAAGTGGCGCCGCAAAAAAAAACGCGCGGCGCTCATTGTATCTAGGGCTTTAGAGTGCTGCAATTTTTCATGCAGGCTTTAAGAAAAAAAGTAAATTTTATTTCGAAAATGGGACCAATCGAGCAACTCCTTTGTAGGGTTGCCTTACAAAAATTTCATTTTTCACTATATATTTGGGCACCGCCTGAGAAATGGGCCAAATTGGACAACTCCTGAGAGTTGCCATATAAAAATTTTGGTTTTTTACGGATACTGTGAGAACATTAAGTTCTATTCTAGACGTTTTTATTGTATACTTGAAAGTCCTTCAGAATATGTAATCCTATGAAATTGTTTATAATAATTTTTACTGTCTGACAGACCGTTCTAGAAATATCACTCTAACAATCAAATTTACACAGAGAGGTGCCCATACGGATTTACGTACAGTGTAGGAGGAGCGTTTTTCAAAAGTTGATATATGAACATAACAAACATTAGATGACAAGCTTTAAAGTGTTTTACTTAAAGATAAACAACATAATGAAAAATTTAATAATTTTTAATTATAAGTTGAAAATACATATATTATAAAAAATATTTTGAAGAGTAAAGAGAAAGAAGACCAATTCTTTTGATACCCTAATGAATGCCCGTATAAAATTTCGTATGATGACTAATCTATGCAAGTTTGCTTTTTGAAGTGGTTTCTCGCATATATTTCTAGAATGGCTCGTTGAACAGATAAAATGATTATCAGCAAATTCATAGGATTTCGTATTCTGAAGAAGTTTGCGGTACAATAAAAATGTCTACGACTGATCGTTCTCACAGTATTTCTAAAAAAACCTAAATTTTTATATGACAACACCAAGAAGGGGTTGCCCGATTTAGTCGATTTTTAAAATTTTATTTGCTATTATTATGAAAACACCACGTATTTCAGCTCTCTATGTCGATGCGTTCTCAGGCAGTATCCAAATATATAGTGGAAAACAAAATTTTTGTATGGCAAGCACACGAAGGAGTTGCCCGATTTATCACATTTTTGAGTTTAATTTTATTTTTAAAGTCTGTGTACAAATTTCAGCTCTTTAAGTATACGCGTTCTCGAGTTACCGTGCGCACGGACGGACGGACAGACGGAAGGACATGCAAAAATCAAAATAATTTTTAATATTATGCGTGGGTGTCCAATCCATTTTGCTCTATGATCATTATTTCGAGGTGTCACAAACGGAATGACAATCTTAGTATACCCTGTAGATTTCATCTAGGGTATAACAAAGGTGAGCGTTTTTTCAATATTGCGATAAGTCTCTATATTTTTCGGGTTTTGCTGTAAATTTCACACATTGTGGAATTTTGCTTACACTTTTCGAGTTTTGATACATTTTTTCATATTCATAATTTTAGTTCTTTAATTTAACTTAGCTATATAGCGTTTTGAAGTGCCCATTACGAATCATTTGATGTAACACATTTTAATTTTGCATATTTTGCATATATCGACTTTTGGAAAAAAATGTCTGCGTTGATAAACGAATTTTAACATTTTTACCTATTTTTTATTTGAAGTGTTTATAGTATATGGTGCCAATTTGAGGATATATTAGAAAAAGTGTTTTGTTAATAAAAAAAACCAAAAGTTTTGCTTTGTAACAAAAAATCTTTACCCCAACTTTTTTGAACGGTTAATTCATTTTTTCGTTTTTTTTTTTACTTAAACGTAAAACATATTGTTCAGAGCTTTAGTGGAAATTTTAGATTGAATGAAAGAAGTGGAGAATTTTTTTTACATTTCCTGCGAAATTGATATTTATTGGACATTAGATTCGCGGGTATTACAAAAAAATATTATGAATTGTTCTAAATTAAATCTGGGATTAATGGAATCTAATAACACTTCGTTGGTAGCCTGAAACTTATAAAAGACGAGAGCCTACAAATTTTTTTAATTTTTTTTTATTGCACTGCTTCTTATAATGTAAACGTTCATGAGGGAAATCGATCAATAATTGGTTCCTCATAAAACATCAACATTCAATACATGAAATTAATTTCCGTGGTTTTAATATTTCTGTTAATAACTTATAAAAACTCTTATGCTTTTTCTCTAATGGTTTACTGCACCAACGTGTCGGTAAAGTAAATCAACATGTGAGGCTTATGTTGTGTCAGATATTTTGTCAATGTATAAATTCTAGTTTGTCGATGGTGAGCTATGGGGGATATGAACGTGGTAGCTGTGTACATGTTTTTATTTATTTTTTTTAATTTTTTAATTTTCTAACGACAGATATGATCTCCATGTCCTCGATGGAATCAATCTTTACTATCCAGTATTCAGAGCCAATCCGAATGGTAACCGTAACTCCTCCGACGACAAGGACATCTATTATATAAGTTCTGTGACAAAGATTTTACGGCAATCATAGTCAAGACCATTCGAAATTATTAGGGAAATGTGGTAAAAGACGGATTATTTTACAATACATACATAGGTTGCAGTATTTCTGCTGTCGGGTTATTTTATACAGCAGTAGACCCAGACGTCTAATTTTGATGTATTCTCTAACAATAAAATAAACAGATAAAATATTATGAAAGTGATAACAAGAATTTGTATTAAATCATCTTGAATAGTTGGTCCAACTAAAAGCTCATCATTAAATGACGAATAATTGAAGACTTATGGTTCACTTACAGTCCGCCTGCAGGCCGTGGATTGTTCAATCTCGGCTGCAGATGGGAACTGATGTAGGCCGCACATTATTTAGTTTAACCGACAGTCTAAGCCTGCAGGCCATGACCTGCAGGCAAGCATCAATTTCACCACACACTATCAGTTCACCTGACAGTCCAACTTCATATTGCAAAGCGATAAAATGGATGTTGCAAGGAAAAGGAAGTTGTGCGTTTTGCATATTATATTGTTTTTATTAAAACAAAAACCGACAAAAATTAAAAAAAGATTTTGGGTGAAAAATTCGCTCCTGGAATGCGAGAAATTTTCGCATATGAGGCTTGTGAAAAAGTTAAGAAGCAGTAACACGGATCATTTGAAGAATTATATTCGTATGGATGACCGATGTTTTCACATTTTACTGAAGTTGTTGGTTAAACCTTACATTAAAAACAAGTAAAAAATCTAGAACTGGTCTAAGACTAATTATAAGTAATACTCCAGATGAATGCAAATATGTAATTTCGTATGGGCGGTCACCAATCCGTGCAAGTTTGATTTTTGAACTGATTTTTCGGATATATTTCGGATGATGTTTTGGATATATACATATACTAGAACGGTTCATCGGACAGTAAAAATTATTACAACCAATTTCATAGATATTCATATTCTGAAGAAGTTTTCAGTACTACAAGAACGTCTACGACTGACCGTACTCTTAGTATACGTAAGATTCCAAAAATTTTATATGAGAACACCAAAAAAGAGTTACCCATTTTTAAAATTATATTTACTATTCTTATAAAAAAAGCCGTGTATTAACTTTCAGCTCACTACATTGACGCATTATTAGGAAGTATCCAAATATATAGTAAAAAACGAAATTTTCGTATAACAGCCCCATGAAAATGATACCCGATTTGTTCCATTTTCGAACTTAAATTTATTTGCCCATGTGCAAATGTCACACTTAACTTTTAACATTATGGGTAAGTGTTCAATCTATTTTGCTTTAGCAGACTTATCTCTACTTGTTACAAACGGAATGACAACCTTAAAATGCCCTATACATTTAAACAAGGATTTCAACGCAGAAGGGAGACTTATCGCAACAATGAAGTTTCTAGCCACTAGACGTAGTTTCGAAGATTTGAAATTCTCGGCAATTATATTGCAGCAAGTTTTATGAACCATTATACCAGAGACATGTAAGTACATTTATAATGTTTTGAAAAAGGATTACTCGATTTTGATTTGATTTGCCATAACGCCTTATGATAAATATTAATAAAGCCGGTAAAAAAGTCTCCGTTTTGTATGAAGAATCGATAGTGAGTTATTTTTCGAATCATTCTAGAAGACCTTGTATGTATTAGGACTTCACCATGCATTCATTTTTCTCTGCTATATCGAGTCGTTTTCGCATCGCATGAGCAAAACGGAAATAATACGATATGGAGTCGATTTCGAATTGCTTAAGCAAAACGGTATTGCGATTTCGAGTCGTTTTAGAATAGAATGCGGAAAACCGGAAATAACTCTAATATAATTAAAAAACAGGAATTATTGAATATATCTTTAATTTAGGAGCAAATATATTAATTATATAAAAAATAAAAAGTAAAATAAAAAAATCATAATTTATGGGATCTGCAAAGAGAAATAACATAAGTTTATAAAAGTAAGCATATTTAATTATATCTAATTTGTTTTCACAATACTCTAGATCAAATCTCAATATTAAACAATTTTTATGTGTAGATTTGTAGGTAAGCTTTGATTATTTATAAAATTTTTTTTTCTTAATAATTTTAGAATATGAAAATTATAAAGGAATAAACATACAAACCACTCACCACTCTTTCTGGTCCTGTACTATATTTTTTTGTTCAAGCGATCTTTGGCTTATTGAAAATGCTGCATTGCAGATTTGTCGAGAGTCTCCTCAGGAATATTAGGGAATTTTCGATGAAAAGCACCTGGAAAAATATCTCAGTATTTAAAAAGCTAAGGAATATTTTAAGTAAATAATACTTTTGATGGCGGCGATTATATGTATTTTTCTGGCACATTTTTTATTATTTATCCAAAGCCAATTATAATTATAGTTTTGGCTACTTCGACCTTAAAAATTACTTTTAATTATTCCTTTCACAAACCTCCACGGATCATCTGAACCCCGATGGAGAAAAGATTTTTGCTGAAAATTAATTGCTACTAATTTTATGTAATTCAAATATGTATTCATTACAAAAAAGTACCAATTCCTCGGAATGCTTTTCGAGATCCTTAGCTCGAATTCTATTGGTTGCTCCTCAAATTTAAGAAGGAGCTGTACTGACTGAAGAATATCTGAGGATGATTTGGATGTAAGGGTTGGAAGGGTTGTGTATATAATTTCCAAAATGAACTAGATCGGACAATTCCTTTGTGTAGTTGCCATAAGAATATTTAGATTTTTACGTATAGTGGGAAAGCGGTCACTCTCACATATTATTAATGTACTGACTACAAGCACGTTAAAGTTGCATTATCAAACATACGAACGGATGGACAAACATGGTTTTATCAAAATGCCTTATTACATATTTATTATCTCGTTTACGGTCAATGCTATAAAACTGTAGACGAATTTAGCTTTTTCTCTTACACTTATAAAAATGTTTACTTTAACTTATATTACAAATCTTCTTGTACACTTACCTTTAATTTTTATAACACTTTTTAACTTTTCATAACATTTCAGCACCAATTAAACAATTTTTAATGCAACACACTTGAAAATTTACTAGTCAAAAGCAAACAATATCATAGAATAAAATTTAACCGGCGGTCATTGGTGAACACGATACCAAGAAAAACAAAGACCAGGTCAAGATGCAATAAAGAACGATATTCTCGAGATAATCTCAAAACAAAAGATGACAAAATAGTAAGTCATGAAAACAATTCGAAGAAAAACAAAGAACCGAGGATAAGATGCGAGAAAGAACGACATTTTCGAGAAGATCTCGAAGAAATCTCGAAACCAGAAATGAAAAACTGTAAGCCATGAACACAATACGGAGAAAATATAGTGCTCAGGCCACGATTTGAGAAAATAAGAAGAAAACAAGAAGAAAAACAAGCAATAAAAAACCAGTTTAGTCACTTTTTCTAAGAGAAATTAGAAATTTTCGAAATGAAATCGTTTCGATAAAGCCAGGTATAAGCCATATTTAGTAGTTGTCTGTTGTCTGTTGTCAAGCTCCATTATGTTTGCTCTGGCTTTACAATCTAGCCGTAGATCCAGCATGTATAATTTCCATCCTTTAAATCTCTTTTGGTGGTTTTCTATATATCTCCTCAAATTTAAGTTCCGCTTAAGACATTAGTTTTTCTGGCTTCAACTCTTCAATCTCCAAAAAACAGAGCTGCATCACATAGTTGTGATTTTAATAATACCTCCTGTATATTAGTTTACTTTCAGAAGAACCTGACCAAGCGTTGTTTGTTGTGTAGTAGCGGAATCTGAATGACCTCTAATCATACAGTTTGGAAGTATATCGGGATATACTATGTATGTCCGCGCCTAGCAGGATGTCAATCTTCCCCGGTTTGCAGTATTTTGGATTGGTATGTTGAGTTCAGTAAGGTGGTTCTAATTTTCATATGCGATTGTCAGTCGGTAATGAAGCTAGTGAACAGATGCCGTATTCTATCAGGGGTGCGGAATATTTATACATCTATGTACGTTAATGTGTGTTATTCTAAAACGAACAAAAGATTTTTTTAGTTCAAAGAAGAGGTAATAGATTTTTAAGGTTAGGGAACAGGGTTCCCCTTGAATTTTATTAAAGGATACTTTGACAGGTATTCAATTTGCTAGCTAGTACTTGTAAAGCCAAAACTGAAGAACACCATTTCATTGAGGAAAATACCTTCACTTACAGTAGCGATGATATTTAAAAAAGTGCACAAAAGTTTCTTGTGCCCCTTTTACTCAAAGTATAAACTATTTATTTCATGCTGGTAAATTAGTGCTCATGACTGTGCAAATACAGCAAACAAGGTGAGCAGTCTGCCGAACAAGAATGGGGGAGAGTTCTCCTGTGCACTTGCATTTAACACTTTGTTATCTCCCTCAGAAGGGAGATTGTGGTTTTTTGATGCTAATGGTATTTTTCGGTACGGAACAGTTCAGTTCAGTTAGAGTATGTGTTTTCATTTATGTGTCAAGGTGTCTATGGCAGAATTCGTGCGGTTCTTGTGCTAACCGGCGCATGAAAGAGCAAATACTTGAGCACATTTGCCTAATGAATTTGAGTTACCCACACGTATTCGGCCCTATACACACCACAGAGCAAGTAGCGCCGGTGAAGGGGTACATAATGCTGTGTGAAGGAGCAAAAGTTGGTTGAATAATTAATATTCCTCAACAGCTTAAAGCCACAATTAGGCTTGAAATCAAGATATATGGTTCTATTTTGCTTGAAATATAAGAAAGTTAAAATAAAATGAATTTCCTCTGGTGTTAGATTTGATCATTATTCTACCCTACTCTGAATGTACTGAATGGATGTGGAGTACTATACGCAGGGATGCACAACGGTGAATCGTGAATTCACACATACCAATTCAGTTTTTGTTGGTGTTGGTGCTCCGCAAGGGTTCCATTATTTTCTTACATTTCTACGGCCATAAAAATATGGAACCCATTAAATAATCAAAGGTCAAGGAATTAAGACTAATGTTGCAGGATTTTCGTTTTGCTCTATTATTATGTGGCCCTGTAGGGACCGAATTCTGTCCAAATTGTAATTGAAAGTTTGTGTTTTAATAAATAATGTTTTTAGTAAACAGAGCATTAAAAACCTGCTGTGTTCTGAATTTGCTTGAGATTTTTTGAAATTAATGTGTTCAATTTATTTAAAAGCATTGTTTGCTGGCGGCTGAATATTGTACTGCTTAAGACTTTCCGAAATACTACATATTACCTACTCTTAAAATATGCAGAACAATTCTTAGATTAAAAAATATCCACAACATTCAAAACCTAATCACACCTCGAAATGAATCAAAGTTCCATGGACTTGGAAAGTACAAAATGAGCTGAGATCGATATGAAATTTTTAGCTGATTGATATTCAAATTGCTAATTTTGAAATGAATTAGGAAAAAGAAGAAGATAGTGAATTGAAATTCGATCAAATGTACTAAATATAAATTTACTTTTAATTAGAAAATGTTCGTTCAATAATGACCAAAAACGACCTACGTATTGACTTACATCCAATACAAACTCAGTCCATTGATCCCTCGTTGTTAACATTTTCTGAAATATAAAAGAAGAAAAACAAACAGATTGAGAATCATTTCATTAGTAATTTTTACAAAATACTTATCTAACTGTAATAAAACGCACTCCTAAGCCAAAACCCAGTATTTATTATAAAAGATGCTTCGGTTATTACAAGATTTCTAAGGAGCCAACTCAGCCATCGAAGAGTGAGGAAACCAGATAACAGCTCAATCAATTAAGAATCGCATGACATTTTCATGGCAAGCGAAGTTATCTACCATAACTCTTGTCAGCTGAGGGCTACGCTTACGATTATTTACTACGAGCGGATTGCTTAAGCCACATTTACATTACACTAACTAATGAAATCGTCCAACTCAATCGGTGCCTACAGCCGTCCTGAGCACTATTGAAAATAAATAAAATTTATGAATAATTAATAAAATAAACAAAATATCACCAACTTACCTAAAAACCACCAATGGCACTAGGTGACATTGCGCCAATCAGCTTTTTGCATTGCATAAATAACTAATAAGAAAGCAGGGTTCGTGTGAATCAGTGTTGGGCGTACTCTGATTCAGTGTAATTTAATTAATAATTCCATTACAGTTTAGTCAAATTACCAAGTAATCTAATTAAATTGTATTTGATTACATTTCAATCAGATTACTTATGAGAGAATATGTAATCTATTACAATACTATTAGATTATTTTGTAATCTAATAACATTGTAACAGATTACTTTGCAGATTACTTAAAAGTGATTATTAACACAATGAAATGAATTGAAAGAAAATAGTATTGAATGAACATGCAATCGATTAATAATTTTTTTTTTTAATTATTCATTTTGTGATAAATAACTAATTAAAAGTACAATTTTTTCTTAATAGTAGTGATATATTACAGTGAAATATTGTTTTGTGAATGGGATT